>PJEM01002471.1:188194-221134 GCA_004023845.1 Helogale parvula | reverse complement strand
TAGTGGTTAGTGGTCACTCGTAGCTCTGATCCTTCACGACACAGGGCATTCCAATTTCTGGACGCGGACCACGTTTGGCAACGTAAAATGACCGCTAGGGTCACTGGGAAGGCCAGGGAGGGGACGGCCGGGCTCAGCCCATCCTTGCGTCCGGAGTTTGGAACTGAGCAGTGCTCAGAGCAGGCACTCTTCAGTGAATGGACGAAGGCATTCACACCTTCCTCCCTGGAACACGCTGCCCCCAGGACACCTGTGCAGCAGCCCCCCCCCCCCCTCCCGCCCAGGCCTTCTCACCTCCACCCCCCTCTTCGTCTTGATGAAGGTCAAGTCCTCCATGAACTCAGATAACCTGAGCCAGCTGTCACTTGTGATCAAAAGTGCTCCACACGGATGTGTGCTCGCCCCTTTGTCCGGCTTCCCTTCTCCATGTCCCCTCCCCAACATCTCTTTGGGAAGTACAGAAACGAAAACCAGAAGTATCCTCACATATGACAGTGCAGTTAGGAAGTATGACAGACGGGCAAAGGACATGAGCTCCCAGAGAAGGACCCATGGATGGCTTCGACAGATGAAAGCAGGTTCAGCCTCACTCAAGTACAGGCACGCAAACCGCAGGTCCAACTATCAATTCAGCCAAGATCAAGAACTTGACAGAGGTTGGCGCCAGGAGGGGCCTGAGGAAACTGGCACCCCACTCTCCAGGAGAAACGTCCATCAACGGCACCTCTTCGGCAGACAATGTTTCGGCAAGATGTTTCAAGCACACACTCAACAAGGGAAAGAGATGAAGGTCGTGGGTGAACATGACGAGGCAATGGAAGAAAGAAATCCTAATGACCAACAGAAACCAAGGGAAGTGTCCACCATTACCAGAATCAAAGCCAACCAAACTAGACATCTCGAGGGGCGCCTGGGTGGCTCAGTCAGTTAAATGTCTGGCTTCGGCTCAAGTACTGATCTCACAGGTCGTGAGTTTGAGCCCCGTGTTGAGCTCTGTGCTGACAGCTAGCTCAGAGCCTGGAGGCTGCTTCACATTCTGTATCTCCCTCTTTCTGACCCTCCTCTGTTCAAGCTGTCTCTCAAAAATAAATAAAATTTTTAAAAAACCATTAAAATATGTATATATATATTAAAAAAAATAAACTAGATGTCTCACTTTCCATTTTTTTCCCTTGCTGAATTGTCAGAGTTAAAAATCAAATTATACCTAGTCTCACTCAGGGAACAATGCAGCAGACTTCCCTCCTGGTGAGACTAAAAATTCTTTCAACTTTTTTTGGACACTACTTTGGAAATATATTTCAAGAGCCTTAAACATGTTGAATCTACAAACACCTCAAAAGATTCATGAATGCACATTACAGCGCTACTTACAGTGACGAAAGCTGGAAACATCCAGTGGTGTTAACTATATGATGCTTTTAAAAGATGTTTTTAAAACCTTAACAGTGTATCACGCTCCTCATGACCCGAGCACAATTAGGACGTGATCCTCATGTACAGAAACCAACAACTGCTGTGCTGTTAGCTTTTTATTTTCAGTATTCTCTCCCAGAAGTTTGAGGAGTGCCATCTCCCACACAACCAGCAGGGCACGTGATCTGCTAAACTACGCTCCACTCTTGATTTGGGGAGAAGGCGCCAGAAGTATCCGGAAAGCACTGTCCTCAGCTGTAATAACCTAAGCTGGTGACAGTGCACGTAAAGTACCAGCACCACCGTCACCATACCTCTCCCCCGCCTGCGACCCCAGAGGGCTGGGCTGCCAGACGGTGGGCAGGGCAGGAAAACCCTCACCCACTCTGGGGGCTGAGACAGTAGCACCATCCAGGGCTTCCCGCTGCTAAGGCCAAATCTGTTCTGCCTCTTCTGGGCGAGAGGTCTAGAATCAGCCCTCCAGACTCAGGAGGTCAGAAGGTCATTACTAAGCCACATACCGTGTGCCCAGACAAGAGGCAGGAGTGGGGGGAGTGGGGAGGGGAGACAAGAGACCCTCTAGAAAGAATGCCCAGGTCTTGAGCAAGACAGAGACTGAGTGAAAACGTCCTGTATAAATAAACGCTCATTTTGCACACACACAGCACAGTTGGGGTTTTACCATTTGATGGGGGGTAAAAACATTCCTACCTCCCTAGGAGCCACAGCCTGGGCCTGTTCTCCACACCTGCAGGTGGTGGGAGGCCATGGAGAAACGCCAGCAACACCTTGGGATTGAGAATACCGTAATTCCCTAAGTGGAGGGGAAAGCGTGTTTGTATCGGATGTTCTGTCCACTGGCCAACTGAGCGGTGCGGTGGAGGGGAGTCTGGTGCTGTTTGTCCCAGGACGGTCTCCCTGCGCCGGCTCCAGCCGCACTGCTGACAGACGCCCGCCCCCAACCAAGGCTCCTCAGAAGCCCAGCACCAGTTTGCAAACGGACCCCACAGTCGGTTCTTCAACCACCCGGAAGGGAGGTCTCTGCGGCCTTCAACTTCATTCTCGGGCCCCTGGAGCACCTAGGAAAGCCCCGCCGTCCCCGTCTTCAGGTTATTCACTTCCTTCAGGCCAGTCTAACTCCTAGGCGCGCACGAGTTCCTGCTGTGACACTCGTGGGTGCGGTTCCGTCGGTCTGACCTACGTGGACACCTGGCATGGCACACGCACCACGGGCCTCTCCCGGTAAACACGGGGCAAGGCGGGGTGCGCACTGGGACTGCCGCCCAGCCTCGCGGGCCTGGGGGATCTCCCTTGATGGCCCGGTAACATGGGCGCACCTCGTCCTGAATCTAGACCCAAGGCCGGAATGACACACCTCATTATTCTGCAGCACTTACGTGGCACTGTGACGTCATCGGGCATCACAGGCCTGTGGGGGGCGGAAGCAGATGTCTAGAAACTTAAAGTTATTGAACCCAAACCTCCGAAGTCCTCAAAGGCAACACAGCAGCACAGCCAGGCTTCTGATCTTTTATTTTCTGTGTTTATTTCTGATTATTTATTTGTACAATCCTCGGGGGCCCTTGCTAAAGGGGGTCCACGGTGAAGCCCCGAGTCAGCTCGGCCTCCAGCAGTGAAGACTTGACTCAAGTCACAGTAGGAGTTCCCGCCCCCTGCCCCGCCCCCGCCCCCGCCCCACCATCCGCCACAGGCAGGGGCAGAGCGCAGCCCCAAACTGACCAGAGGGGCCGAAGCACCCTTCTTGGGGCAGTTTTTGATAAAGGCTAACATTTTTACTGTGTAAACAGAGGAAGGCTTTGCTAACCAAGCCGGGAGGAGGAGGGCCAGAGCTCTCCAAATTCACAACACTGAAAGTCAGAAGCTGATACGATGCAGCTAACACCACCAAAATATTTTCTTAAAACAGCGGAAATGAGGAGGGATTTCATTAGATACATTCATTTTGGCTTTGTTCCCACATCGAAATACTCAGAAGTAATCAACATTCCCGCGGTTCCTGTAAAGGGTACCATATTTTAGCACCGTTTATGGACGTACAGATCGAGGCGTTTCTTATAGAAAAGCTCCTACAATTTAAGTACAAAATATTATTTTGAAGTTCATAATTAAGCTCAACCCCTGGTTACTAGGTGAATGACCGCTAAGACCGCAGATATTTTCGAGGCCTGTAACCTTCCCTTATATTAACCATGTTCTGGGTCATTCCTGACCCAGACTTCCAGCAAAGAAATCAACATGACAAAATTCTAGCCAGGGCTCTCCTTCACTAATAGCCCTGGCTAGGAATAATCATTCAAAATATTTAAATACACAGATGGCCGTCAGGCCTGGGAACAGTGATATTCCATAATAAATGGTTTGCTGATAGGATACTTCGATGCAATTAACATATCTGTATTTCCAGACTTTAAAGGCCATTCTGTATAATTTAATTATATGTACTAACCCATTCCAGCATTCCTATTGTAATAAATTTCAATTTTCCATGAAAAAAAATACAAGTGGGACAGCTCACCTTTTCCCCCTCCCAAATGCTGCTGGGTCCCCGGCTGTGGCTCAGGCAAACTTGCCCCTACCCCACCGGTGGTGGAGGGAGGGAGGGGGAGGAGGGGGAGGGGGAGGCAGGCTGGGGGAGGGGGAGGCCGGATGGGGGAGGGGATGGGGTGATGGAGGTGAGGGAGGCAGAGGGAACACTGGGGGGGAGGGGGAAGGGAAGGGGGAGGCGGGATGGGGGAGCCCACCTCGCCCCCACTGCCAGCAGCCACCATGGCTGGCAGACAGCCAAACTGGGTTAGTTCTGTGCTTTTCCAGGCCAAGTTACAAACTGAATGATAAAGCCTTTAATCATCAGTTGCCCCCGTCTTTATTTTCTGCACAGCTCAGTATGGCTCCCTGGTCTATCTCCTCAGAAGGGATGATCAAGGCTTTCCAGAAGAGTCAAGCATTAAATCTTACGCTTCCACCAAACAGAGTAAAATATAATAAATTTTAGGAAAAGGGATTTGCAGAATCCTTACACAGAAGTCCTTCTACTCATTCAGATTTTATCTACTTATAATCCAGGCCCAGGAGGTCTGTCAGGCATCCGCTGTTTTGTCTTAAGTGACATTTCTATCCCAAAACTGGTTCCTCCTTCAATTCACTTCTTACACTTCGTTGGGCCGTTTCTGCCTTTTGCCAAACAATCTGGGGACTCGGGGCCCTTGGCACACGTTTCAGATTCACTTCGCACACACAGAGAGCTTCCTTTTCACTGGGTTTTAAGGAGTCACAGATTTCTACGTATGCCTACAAATAAGATTCCCTGAAGGTTTATACTTCCGAAAGTACTTCTGGGATTTCAAGAGGGGAGTACCTGCAGAGTTCTGCTTAATAAAAAGAAAAAAATGATCAACTGCTTTAACGTCAGAAAGAAGAGACTACTGGAGTCGTGTGCAAAGGCAGCAACAGTAAGAGCGCTCAAGCATTAAAGGCGATGGAGCACCTAACAACGGTTATCCGGAGACCTTCCAGAAGCAGCTACAGATAGCGAGGGGAGACAGAAACTTGGACGGAGGGGCAGGGCAGGAGAGAAAACACAGCCTCTTAAAATACAAAGCACGTAAGAACCCACAAAAGTTGTTCCTTCATTGGGGAGGTGTTAAGACTCATGTGGCCTGAGTTTTCCCGGATAAGCCTTACAACTGCAAGGACCAGAAGACTGAAAGGATCCAAGGGCAATGCCTGAAAACTTGAATCATCAGCACCTACCGAACGTGATTCGGGCCATCTAATAAAAGGGTAAAGGGCTCTATGAGGAAAGCGGGGTCAGCCCTGTTCTGCATGTCTCAAACATCTCCAGCTACGCCGTACTCTAAGGAAGATGGCCGGCAGACATTTCAGCTCATGCCCAGCTAGGCCCGGATCACAAGTGGAAAACCACAGGCTGGCCTCCTGTCCCCCACCCTGGCCGTCACCGTCGTGCACGTCTGAGTCAAATCAGTGTGTGCTCCGCAGGCAGCTGTGCACGCAGGTGAGGAGGGGAGCCGGAAAACGTCCTGGGGAAGCAAGGTTGATTCCAGAGAACTGATTACAGGGAAATTCTTTCAGGCTAAACGCACCTTAAGTGAGCTCAAAGGGAGACATCATGCCTGCCTAAGACAGAGATCATCGTCCTGCCAAGACCATAAGTTCAGACCAACGTCTGAGGTCTCACAATAAACTCCGGGGATGACGGGGAGCCCCGTGGGGCCACCGCTGCGTTCCCTTCTAGAACGCTGTAGAGGCCCCTCGAGGCAGACTAGCCTGCATCTGCTGTGGTCTCAGTGCACTCTCCATTCTGCTGTTGTCATCCCACCAGCCCAAGATCAGGAATGATTAATGGAATTAAGACTCTGGGCAACTGAAGCTGCAGGTTGCAACAAAGAAATGTTTTGTTGTTGTTTTTTTTAAGTCTGCCGATCATCTGTATTTCCTGAGCTATTGTTTCTTTGAAGGTTTTGCTTCTCTGATGCTAGGATCCCATGAAACCCAGATAACAGTCCGAGAGCAGAGTTCAGTAAGGCGCTGGGACAGAAAGCAACTACCGCAAACACATGCTTTCAAACTTTCATCAGTGTGGTGGTGAAGACCAGTCTCTGCACTCGAACAAGCATCCACAGGAACAAGACAGAAGTATGCATGTAAACAGTTGCCCAGAAGTCCAGTTCAAGTTCACCAAGACCAGCACACGTTCAACATGCAAAGAGAGATGATCATGAGCATTATAAATTCTACAGCAGGTATGAACCAACAGCCAGAGGCCATGCAGCCCAGAGACCCTCACTGCCCTGTGACTCAACATTTTCAGTGTGCTTTAAAAAAATGATCAAGGATGAATCGTAAGCACTTCCTGTGGTACAGTTACAAACACTGAAATGAAGCATCGAGGCCAATAAGAAGTCATTATTGTTACTTTAATTTGGCTTCTAGGTATCTCCTTATTCAAGGTGCCATCGATTTCACAGTGAAAGCCAGGAAGCCTCTCCAACGCTTTCACACACATTCAGAACAGAACGTGATGCAAACACTCTAATGAACACTTACAAAACGTGGCGTAAGTTACTGATGAAGTAATGTGGAAACATTAATGTAACAGTCTGCATAGTTTTGTGTGTCCTCTGAGTTTTCTCATGAGCATTTTAATTTTTAAGTATAAAGCAAAACTTAAATTTTCAAAGAAGGTTTGCCACTCCCAAAAGACATTTGATGGCTTATTAAATATGTTAAACTGAACCAAATAAAGCCTGTAATTACTAGAAAATAAAGATCGGTACCTCAAGTAACTCTACCCCCACAACTTTGGTATGGCACTATGATCTGGACCCTCCCCACCCCGGTCACCCCCAGGCCTCGAGGCGGGCGATCGCTGAGAGCCAGGAACGTCCCTGCCTCCCTCAGACTCCCAAGCCCAGTCGCGGGTGGCCGTCCTTCGGCGCGCAGTTTTAGAAGCACAAGCTTCTGCGGCATCTTACTCCCGAAACCTCCCAGATTCTTTGCGGTCGGTGCCCAGCCCCGGGCAGGCACTCGAATTTGGCAGCGGAAACAGCCTCAAAACCACACCATGGAAAGGGCTCACAGGGAAATCGAGACCCAGCTCCGTCTCACTTCTGAACTCAGACGAGTGCCTACCATCAGCGAGCCTCGGTTTCCTGCTCTAAGAAGGCAGGTGGATCTCAGCTCCATTCTGACCATAAAACGGCACATCTGTGGAATGGAGAAAACTCAATGCCCCGATGCTAGAGCTCACCCGGCCGTGCGCGCCACCTGCAGGAGGCGCCAGGCCAGGCGGGCCGTGCCCGCAGGCCCCCGCCGCACTCTCAGAGTCAGGAGTGCTGTGCCGCCACACCCCTCCTGCAGCCCCTCCTCCAGCCCTAAGTATCTTCGTGGACCCAGTGCTTAATCTTCTAGGAGACAGTCTGCTTAGGACAACTTTAACGATCACGTGTCCAAACCGCTGCTCAGCAGGACTGTCAGAGGGTGCCGTGCCACCCGCGGGCTCCATCGCAGAGTTGTGCCACCTGAGCCGCCACAGCACAGGACGGCCACTCCAGAGGCCCATCGCCACCAAAAGAAAAAATGACCATCTTAAGAAAAAACGGAGAGCGAGTTTACATTAGAGAGTTTGATTTTTGAGACATAAAGAACACATTCCTCTGCAAGAGGAGTCTCCTGTGGTACAAAAGGTCTGCGTTACGAGAAGACGCAGTTTGCACCTTCCAAAAGAAGTGCCCTGAAGGCCCCAGAGAGACGTATTGCATTAGAGGTGAGGGAAACACTTGGTTAATCCTTATTATCAAAAGCTGTCTTCAGAACAGCCCCGTCCAGCTTGGCCCTCGGGCCCCACCGGTTCCCGCAGGCCATCCCGAGACCCGAGGGCCACGGCCCGGAGCGGCCGGCGCACCTTGGCCGTGGGGCCGGGCTATCCATGCGCGCGTCTCACAGACTCGTCTCCTCGCACACTCTGACGGGGATGTTGTAGTGCCGGTCATCCTCAGCGATCAGGGTCACCACCGGCCAGTCCAGGGGTGGGTCAGTGGGGTAGACCGTGACGAACTCTTCTGTGCTGAACTTGGAGAGCCGGTACACCCGAATGGTGTGGCGCACGGCATAGGCCAGGAGGAACATCTCCACCTGCGGAAGAGAGCAAACAGGTTTGCAGAGGGGAGCCACGCTGCAAGATGCGGCGTACCCCCTGCTCCCTCCGGCCACGGCGAAGCGCAGCCCTTCCGCCTCCTGGGCCCGGCCCCGGGCCTCTCCTCCACAGGTGTTACAAAAAAGCAGATCGTCAAAAATGGACTCAACATCTGATAAGGGACTTGTATCCAGACTATATAAAGAATTTATGACTCAGGGCTCCTGGGTGGCTTAGTCATTTAAGCCTGGGACTTCGTCTCAGGTCATGATCTCAGGGTTTGTGAGTTCAAGCCCCACATCGGGCTGTGCTGACAGCTCGGAGCCTGGAGCCTACTTTCAGATTCTGTGTCTCCCTCTCTCTCTGCTCCACCCCTGCTCACACTGCCTCTCACAAATAAACGTTTAAAAAAAAGTTTTTTAAAAGAACTTTTATAACTCAACAATTAAAAAAAACAAATAACCAGTTCAAACACTGGGCAAAGGATCAGAGAAGAACAGACATTAAACCAGAGGAGATACGCAAATGGGTAACTGGCACCTGAAAAGTCACCAAAGGGATGCAAACCTAAGCGGCACTGAGCTGCCGTTTCACACCCCCCAGAACAGTTAGATGGGACACGCCAGCACGAGGCAGGGCCCCCCGATGGGCACCAGGCTTCGGGGGGGCGGGGGGGGGTTGAACACAGTTTGGAATGTGACACGGCGGAGGTCATACGACGTTCAGATGTACCAAGAGCCACAGAGTTATACACCCCAGACTGGTTAATTCTGTGTTACATGAACTTAATTAAAAAAAAAGAAGCGTATCTTAGGTATATACCCCGAGAAATGATGCCGCGCGTCCACACAAGAAACCTGCACATAAATGTTCGTAACAGGATTATTCAGAACAGCTGACACTGTCCATCAACTGGAGGACGAAGAGAGCCCTGGCCTCACAGCGGGGAGACACACTGCAGCATGGGTGATCTCGAAAACGCTGTGCTGAGTGACAGAAGGAAGTCACACAAAAACATGTACTTCATGATTCCATTTATAGGAAGTGTCCAGAACAGGCAAATCTCTAGCAACAGGAAGTAGACTGGTGGCTGCCTGGGGCCCGAGGGAGGGGAATTAGCACCAATCAGTACAGGGTTTCTTTCAGGAGTGACCGAATGGTCTAAAATTAAACTACTGAGATGCTGTAAAACTCTATAAGATACTACAAACCACGGAGTTACACTCTTCAGAAGGGTAGACTTTATGGTATGTAAATTATCTCTCAATAAAGCCGTTATGTTTTAAAAACGGACTCGCCCTGACAGTAGACTTTGCGAGGACTCAGAACGAACGAACTTTGGTCTAATTTGCAAACCAGCCGCACCAGACTCTTTGCTGAAGGCATGTGCTTCGGTTCAGAAGACGTAAGTAGCCTACGCTGAAAGGGCGGGTAGTTTTTGTAAGCAGATGCCGTGGATTCCGCCCGACCCGGCAGTGACCGTCAGCCTCTGCTCTTTCCTACACACCAGGAAAAGGTAAGTGCAAGTGGGTCGCGTAAGCAGGAAGGTAGCACTTTGGATGGATAGCCTTAAATGCTACTTTAACAGCTGGCTATTCCACTAAAAAGGACGTAAGCTTTTTAGGGTAGTATAATGAGGGCACTACCCACAGTGCAAGGCGTGGTGAGTCACGGGCCAGAACTGCATTGGGTCTCTGTGTAGAATCCCAAACTTGCATCTCTGTGAAAGATCCAAGAGCAGGCTAGTCTCTACTGGCTAAGGTGACTCCATTTCTATTTTTACAGGATGCTACCTAATACCGCTCCAGCTGCCAAGACTCAGTAAGCCCCTCTACTTCATTTAGTTGTGCCCACCAGACAGGAGGGTACCGAGCCCATCCGCCCTCCGGCAGAAGCCAGCCCAGGCCAAAATCAACATGGTGGCTACAAAACAGACCCACAATTCCTTTGCATCCCTTACTTGAAAAGGTGGGTGGGACTAATGCTCTCCCCTTGAGAGGAGGGTGGATTTAGAGCCTTGTTTGTAATAAATAGAATATGGCATAAACCACGGCATTTACCTTCCAAGATGACATCATAAAACACACTGTGGCTTCCTCCTTCCCTCTTCTTGGATCACTTCACTTTCCGAGAGAAGCCGGCCATCACGTCACAAAGACACTCAAGCAGCCCTACGGAAGGGCCCACGTGTCGAGGAACTAAACCCTCCTAAGCTCCCAATGAGGCCGCCCACCAACAGCCGGGGGGCGTGCCATGTTGAAATGGACCCTCCCGCCCAGTCCAGCCCTCAGATGACTGCCACCTCCTGAGACCCCGAGACCCACGCAGCTGCTCCAGGACGCCCGCCCGCGGCTCTGAAACACCGTTTGCTGATGACGGCTGCGGTTTTGGACTAATATGCCGCCAAGGGCACAACTCACCTGTTCAAGGCCACCAGTGTGTCCCACCTGGTTCAGATGGTTCCTTAGCAGCTGTCCAGGATCATTCGATGTGTCCCGAGCGAACAGAAGCACCGAGAAAAATGGTACTTCCTTTCCCTTCTCTATATCATCATATAGTTCAATGGCTCTGTTTAGCATTAGAAATTTGACAGCTTCATAGAGGCTGTACTCCTCGTCCTCATTTGTGAACAGTTCGTCACAAGCCATCTGCCTCGCGTCGGCGCTGCGGAGCTCCGCCAGGCCTGCCCACTGCAACGGGAGAGGGCATGGCGATTAGGTGCTTGCTCTCAAAAGCCCTGGTATGCTTCCATGCTACGAGCACAAAATGATTTCCAAAAGCAGCAACCGTGCACCGTGGACCAACACTCACAGCATTCACGTTTTTAGCTCCAACAACGGCACCCTTTAGACCACACGAATTCCTTACTCAGCTTTTCCCCCCATTAATCTGAAACAAAAGTACAATGCACTAAGAAGCCCTGAGGCCATGGAATGGAACTTTCAACTCCCCTAACACCCTAGACAATGAAATTGAACTAGTCAAAGGGCACCTGGGTGGCTCAATCGGTTAAGCGCCTGACTTTGGCTCAGGTCATGATCTCACAGTTTGTGGGTTCAAGCCCTGAGCTGGGCTCTGTGCTGACAGCTTGGAGCCTGGAGCCTGTTTCAGATTCTGTGCTCCCTCTTTCTCTGCCCCTCCCCTGCTCTCTCGCTCTCTCTCTCAAAAATAAACAAACATTAAAAAAAAATTTTTTTTTAATTGAACCAGTCAATCAGAAAGACTTCTGGAGGGAGGTGTCTGGGTGGCTCGGTCAGTTAAGCATCAACTTCAGTGGCTCGGCCAGTTTAAGTGTCCAACTTTGGCTCGGGTGGTCATGATCTCAGAGTTTGTGCATTTGAGCCCCACATCTGGCTCTGTGCTGACAGCTTGGAGCCTGACACCTGCTTCAGATGCTGCATCTCCCTCTCTCTGCCCCTCCTCCCCAGCTTGTGCTCTGTCTCCCTCTCAAAAATAAACGTTAAAATTTTTTTTAATTAAAAGAAAAAAAAGAAATACTCCGGAGGCGCTAACATGGTGCGTGTGAGGCCGGTTGTGTGGCTGTGACAGGCGGCCAAAATCAGTCGTTCCCTTAAGGGGTTTCCAGGGCACTGACCACCCAGAAACACCAAGTCGTGCTGTAAAAATGAAGTTGGGCAAGGAAGACTGTGAGGTCTCATGATCGTTAATTTACTAAGGTTTCCCCTCTAACTTCTTAAAAATATACATGAGAGTCTCAAATGAATATATCTGCTCAAGACGTTTTTACTGACTCCTGATGAAGAATAAAGCAGTGGACTAGGTATTCAGCTAACAGAGACACACTCTTACATGAACGACACAACTCAATAAACGTGTGTGCTTTTAAGTTCAAGTAAATGAGACAAGATATCAACGTGAAACTAGTCCTTACTTTGTAATCTTTTTAATGCTTATTTATTTTGAAAGAGAGAGAGAGAGCAGGAGAGAGGCAGAGAGAGAGGGAGACAGAATCCCCAACAGGCTCTGCACCTGTAACACAGAGCCCAGTGCAGGGCTCGAACCCACGAACAGGGAGATCATGACCTGAGCTGAAATCAAGAGTCGGATGCTTAACTGACAGAGCCACCCAGGCGCCCCAGAAACTAGTCCTTATGTACAACCAGTAACTACTGCCCCTGTCAAAAACCATTACAATTCTAAATTCAATGGTAAATGTTAATGGTAACGACTGTACCACAGGACTCTCTTCAATACGTGGCTGGAAGCTAGAACATCTCGTATTTTCCCGAAGTAACCAAGCTGGCGGCAAGGGTGTGGCTCTAGGGTCAGAGAGTCAGGACGGATGAAGGCCGTGCGGCCAAGCAGCTGGTGGCACTAACAGGCACCTTTACGACACGGATGACCCAGCAACAGAGAATTAAATAACCCGTGGCGTGCTGCGTGGACAGCCTAGCACATGAGAGGCACCGGTGATGTTGGCTTAGGTTATTAATGAATAATTTCAATATCAGTATGAACTGGAATCATGTAAACATTCCCAAAAATGAGGATCTAATTACAGCGGACACAATTGATAAAGCAAAAACTGCAATTTCACAAGACCTTAGAAGAGATGAAAAGGAAACTGTCACAAGCGGCCCAGCCGAGGACCCCAAGTTCCCTCCCATGGCCCGGGGGAGCACAGGCCCCACCCCCGCAAAGCCTGCGCTCCACGAACCCGAAGCCCCACTCCGCGAGGCAGAGGGAACAGAACCCCTATTCCCTTCTCAGGTCACAATTTCTTTACCGCTAGACTTCCTTTTCAGTGAACTTTCCATTAAACTCTTACGTTTGTCAATAAACACTAAGTTCCAGGAGGGCAAGGCCCCCAGTTCATCTGCCACACAATACATTTACCAAACGCCTATCGTGTGTCAGGCATGGTCCTCACACTGGCTGAGAAGGAACGAGCAGGACAGTCCCTGGCGGAGCTGCACGTCTAACGGGACGGCGGCTGCACCCGGGGAAGCGGATCCACACGCAGGTGAGCGCTAGCGGACTCTGGAAACAGGAGCCTGATCAGTCCGTTAACGTCCAACTCTTGATGTTGGAGCTGACAGGTCAGAGCAGCTTGGGATTCTCTCTCCCCTCTCTCTGCCCTCCCCTGCTTGCACAAGCTCTCTCTCATTCTCTCTCTCTCTCTCAAAGTAAACAGACTTTTAAAGGAAAGGACAGAGGAAGAGGGAGAGAGAAAGAGAGAAAGCAAGCCGTCTGCCGCCCCCTTACCAGCCTCCCTCCCACCCACAAAGCCCAGAGCCATCAGCAGGCCCTCAGGCCAGGGTTCCTGGTGAAGAAAGCTTCAAGCAAGCAAGCTAGTGGGCAGTGTGGGGCAGTGTGCAAGGACATCCCAACTCCGTGGAATATTCCAGAACAGGAGTATTGCCTTAACCAAATCACTGGGAATCAGCCAACCAAGCTCTCCCTATAATTCTGTTCAGAGAAACCTTCAGGAAGTTTTCAAAAGACAAGTTACTGAATCTACTCACTGGACAATCATTCAGGAATGAAAACAAGTCTAGTGAGTACGGGCAGAATCTTAAAACAGCAACATAATTGGGAAGAATCTAATAAAGATGCACTTACATCGCTGATAGTAATGCAAGAAATACAGACAAAATACCGACTATCCCTGAGGCTTGCCGATATGCCTTAGAACAAAGACTACACTCGTTTCAGGTTTCCTCAGAAGAAAGTGTTAAACATTTCACTAAACATAATAAATGACGTTACTTCCCCATCTTCCCAAAGCCTTCGCAGGAAGACTTTGTGTTCGTTTCAACCGTGTGGCCTGAAAACCCGCCATGGGCACGTGGCGACCCCCTAGGTAGGGACAAGAAGTGGTCGGCTGGGCAATCAGGAGTGAGAGTTCTGCGCTTATCAGAGCAAAAAAAACTGCACATTCCAAACCTTCTTCCTGAGCAGCTCGAGGGACTCCGTAATCTTATCAACCAGGTCCTCACTCTTCCCCTCGAATTTCAGGCCAAGTTTCCACTGCTTGATCCAGTTGTATTTGCTTATGAGCTTTTCCGGTAACTGGAGTATCAAGAAACAGAGATAAAGAGGTGTTAAAACCAAGAAATCCATCACAGGATCCCGAGAAACCACAAAGCCTACGAAACCTACCTTTGTTTCCAGAATTCATTACGGCGCATCAGTCTGGGTTTGAGGGAAGACCTAAATCTGCAACTGTGGGCTCAGAAAACAACCCCCCCCTTCACTTAGCCCCAGGAGGCCGCTGGGGTGACATGGTGGTCCTGGCTGACACACAGGCACCAGTCACCTCGCTCAGCCCCAGCCCCAGCCCGACCACGGGGACGTTAGGGCAGGGGCCATGCCGTGTCTTCACGACCACCCAGGCAGCTGCTGGGCTCGGCGACGGTCTGCCTGCCGTCCCTAATGCCCAATGTAGGAAGGCGCTTCGGGCCTGCGAGATGGTCCAGGAGGAAGTGAAAACCCGACTCTTTCCTGATTAGAAATATAAAGCCTCATTTCCAGTGTTACCATGTACCCCGAAAATTGTGATAGTCAAAAAAACAATGTGTATCTAGTCTGACCGCCTGATCAACACAGTAGGAGAGAGAACCCCATAGAGAAGACAAAGCAGAGTTAACAGGCGCTGTGGCCTAGATCATTAAAGAAGGACTGGTTCTTTTTCTCTTTTCCCCCCGCAGCAGGTCTTACTTTCTTGTCCCCTCATCATCGACAGAAGCTGGAGGCAGAGAGGCAAGCTGGGACACAGCCTGACCGACGACAGCCAGGGAACCCCGACACCCCCTCCGCTGGGAGGACATTCCTAAGCAAGCTGGGCACAGGCATGTCGCTTCCCTGCTATAAAACCCGGAAGGGAGAAAGGCCGTTCAACTCCACGTCAAAGATCCTTAGAGGAGACTTAATGCCTACGACATCCTACGGGAAGACAATTTTAAATGAGGCCGCACGTTCAGCTCCCCGGGAATCCGGGGCTCTGAAGACCCTTCCACAAAGGGTGATTCCAGTTCTACCTTCTTGATGTACAGCAACCACGTAAAACAAAGGTGGTTTCCTTTCTGCAATAAACATAACCACGCAGGGAAATTCCTCCTCAGGGAACGTGACCCCCGGGGCCACGATCCACATGCACGCACTCAGCGGGGGGAGGGTGCTGTCCTCACCCGTTTCCTGTGACCACCCCGCCCCTCGGCCCAGCTCCGCGCCCACACTGCCCAGCATCTCAGCAACATGTGTGCAGTTCTGCTGCGAACCTTCAGTTCAGGTTCTCAGATTTGGCACCAGAGCCTGAAGTGCCCTCAAGTGGCAACAAGCTGAAATCACAGCCGGGCACAAGGGCATGCAAAGAGTGGGAAATACCCGCCACACAGAGAAAATGGGTACAGAGAAGCCCAGGAGACCATCCAGGCAGCACACAGGACCTTGTGCGTGTGCCTAAAAAGCAAACACAACACACAACTGAATTACTTGAAAGACCCCAACGTTCTAACTATACACAGAGAGGGGCGCCTGGGTGGCTCAGTTGGTTAAGCGTCCGGCTTCAGCTCAGGTCCAGGTCATGATCTCACAGTTTGTGGGTTCGAGCCCCACGTCAGGCTCTGTGCTGACAGCTAGCTCAGAGCCTGCAGCCTGCTTCAGATTCTGTGTCTCCCTCTCTCGCTGACCCTTCCCTGCTCACACTGTCTCTGTCTCTCAAAAATAAATTTAAAAAAAAAAAAAAAAACATTAACTGCACACAGAGAAACCTTGACCTAAAAGTCCGTTTCCTCATTCCTTCCACGCAAACTGTGGCTAGGTAACCACCTCACTCGGGGGTGTGTGCCTCTGGGAGCCGTGGAGATCCTGGAGAAAGCCCGAAAAACAAGGTGTGAAAAAGAAACAAGAGGAAAGAACAATGCAGCTAGAATGATTTATTCAGAAGAAAACAGATCTACCTTTATACGCTTTCCAGAGTCACGGAGCACAGAACACATGGAAATAGCTGTTCTTTCCTACTACATACACGGTGACTGCACTTCTGCTAGCACGAGGGAGATTTAAACAGGAAACAAGATTTAAACAAGAAGCCGGGATCGGAAATATTTCAGGATAAAGTAGGTGATTCGCTGAGATGGAATTTCCCTGTGACTGTCCATAACACTGCCCATTCTCCAGCAAGTGTCTACAATTCTTGGCCCCCTCTCACCATGATCAAAAGGACTACATGTTAACAAAGACGCGTCCTCAAAACGAACTTATAAACAAGAGCTTCCATCTACAAACACTGTCACAGGTCCCACCTGTTCGGAGGCATTCTAAAGCCCAGCGAATGTGCCCTGAAGGACACCCTCTTTCAGGGACCAAGACACTGCCCCAAGTTTAAGAGCAGCCAGACCAAACCGCCTCTGACACTGGGGTAGGGGTCAGGTGGTCTGGCTGAAGTCAAATACGAAGACTGGGATATGGAGACAGGCCGGGTAGGAGGAGAGAGGCAGTGAGGGTGAAGCTCAGTCCCCCGGGCTGAGAACGGAGCACGGCCAGGGCAGAGGGGCATGGTATCAGACTAAGGGAAGAGTCATTCGGTCTAGCTCTCCTCTTTCCCTTTCACGTTCTGGAACCAAGTATGTTCTGGGAGAGAGGGAAGACGGCAAAATGCTACAGAAGTCATATCTCAATCTGCAAACGGAGGCAGATACAGCCAGCTAAGGCTACATGTCTCTTGGTGACAAAATATGGCTTCTCTAGGCTTGCCCACAGTCTTGATGAGGTCAAGAGACGCTCCGCAGCACATGGCCTACAGCCCAGAGGCCGACATGGGTTCTCAGTCTACAACTCCTACAAACTTAGGTGTCCCAGGACCCCGCCGGTCCCAGGAGCTACAGGGGTGAGCTAACGGAGAGCCGGTGAGGTTCAGGAGAGGCTAATTAAGCGAAACGAGATTCCCTTTAACCCGCCTGCTGAGAGCTCTCTTCCGTGTCCCCAGAAGTGGGCAGTGCTCCCACACTCCTGAGAGCCCCACGGACACACGGTGACCACAGGTGGTGATGCCATGAAAAAACCAGGACACACAAGGGGCCCTGGACACAGGGCGGTGATCAGAAGCAGCCTGGGCGTTTCAGGAAGATCAAGGGGCAGGGTAAACGGAGGCAGACGCATCACTGGCTCTGCTCAAGTGCTGACAACTGCAAGCCAACGCCGTCGCTTACACAACTTCAGACCCAGCTCTGCCAGCAAGCGGGGTTTTCCTAAATATGACAGGATCCATGTCATTCTGATGCATCAGGAAGGTGCCTAAGAAATGACTTTCATTCCGAAATTCCCGTAAGACTGTCTTGTTCTGCAGCAATAGACTTCTTCCATGTCACTTGATCTGCCTGTCTGAAGCGAGTATGCTAGCGAATTCGGATCTTACAGTGAACAGGTGATGTATCAGTTACACGCGCAGTGTGTGGAGGTGGGCAAACCCCCGTCCCGAGGCGAGGCGGCCTGGGCACCCCGCCACCATCAGGCCAGGCCGCAGGCACGCCATGCCCCCGCTCGCTCCCTCAGAGGCTCCCGCCAGAGCGCACTCTCCGAGGGAAGGTGGTGGAAGGGCCAGAGTGAGAGCAGGAATGGAGCGGCCTCAGCAGGTCGTGCCCTTGGAGGCCGGCTGACCCCGCACGGACCTAGTCTCTAGCTCGGCCGCCAACCAGCTTCTCTAAGTCGTCTTCATTTCAGGCAAATACCCAGCTCCCTCACCGGTTCCTCAACAGGACCACTCATCTTGGTCACACTCGCGTCTGTACAGAGGACACAGGCCCAGACAGGACCGTGGGTCACAAGTGTTCCCTGAGGACAGGGCTTCGTTCTCACTGCCGGCCACACGTCACGTGGGCTCCGACTGAACGTGCAATCCGTTCATCCCGACGTCCTTCCCAAGCTGCTGTTAAGGCCCATCTTCCGCAGCAGCGGGCACTCTTGGGTTTTGAGTAGTGGTTTGCTGTGGTGGTCGTGTAAGCCCAGGACTTCGGAGTTTCTTCCAATTAATGTCTTATTATCAGTTCTCCCCAATCATTCCTGCCCACCAAACCCTTCTTGGGACATTCTATCAGCCAACCTATCCCGTGACTCCACTGATGTGTGTTGTAGACACAAGTCACACCGACATGACATTCTGGGGAGTCACTACCACACTGCAGACTTCAAACAAAGACGGCCAGGCCCGGGGCACATCCCCTGACCCTCTCACCTCCCGGGAGGCCGCTCCCAGGCCACTGGCTACACGAATCCTCGTACCACTATGCAGAAGGTGCGGATTTCTTACATTGGAGCCAAAGCTGCAGAAATCTGCGTCCTAAAACCCCGACAGGTGCCCGACGGCTCCACACACAGCCCACTCACCGACACCGAGTCACACGGCTCATACGCAGTCATTACAAACTATGACCACCAGCTCTCTTAATTCAGCTGAATTGTTCAAATAAATTCGATGACTTTTCTCTTTTGGGAAATAGCAATTATTCTGGGTCCTTTTATATGCAAAATCATGCCGGCCCCATGAGAATGAATACACCACGTGCTGCTGTCACACCATGGGCAGTACTGGGCCGAAGTGGAAGCTCCTTCTCACAAAAACGACCGGAAACACCGGGGGCTCAAACCTGAGGCGGCAGCGTACCAGCGTGAGCTCCGGGTCCTGCAGCCAGGACGGCAGCGCCGCCGGCTGGCTCATCGCCTGGAACAGCGTGGCCCTCAGTGCACAGTAGTTATCTCCGCGGACTCGCCGGATAGAGGTGAACTTCTGCGACACCTCCTCGTAGCCCTGGGTAAAAGCAGCGAAGAATTCAGAGTGGTCATTACTGACTTCAGAGAGTAGGGGAAGTTTCATTCCTGTGGGAAAAAATGAGTCACCCCCATCGCTGTACGAATGAGAAGAGGCTGGCAGAGGCCTTCACATAACCCGTCTAACTCCTTTTTTTTTTTTATTAATCAGAAGAAATTAACAGATGTTAGTATTGTACAAAACATCAGCATATGTAACAGATGCAACACATGACAACATGTAAATAATACACCAAATATTATGAAAACACCACTGGCCTCTGAAGCTGGAGTTAGAGGTCCCTTTCTAAACACAACTGCTAACACTTCCTTATTGGTAACCAACTTCTGAGGGGTTAAAGCTGTGTGGGGAGTGACCCGAACTCTAATGAAGAGACAGGAAAAAAAAAGATAGAAATGTAGTTTCTATCTCCCTTTTTAAAAAAATTTTAAAAATAAAATCCTTTGGGGCACCTGGATGGCTCTGTCAGTTAAGAGTCCAACTCTTGGGGCACCTGGGTGGCTCAGTTGGTTAAGCGGCTGACTTCAGCTCAGGTCACGATCTCGCAGTCTGAGTTCGAGCCCCCACATCAGGCTCTGTGATGACAGCTGAGAACCAGGAGCCTGCTTCCAGTTCTGTGTTTCCCTCTCTCTCTCTGCCCCTGCTTGTTCTCTGTGTCTCTCTCTCAAAAATAACAAACATTAAAAAAAAAAAAAAAAAAAGAGTCCAACCCTTGACTGTGGCTCAGGTCATGATCTCAGAGTTGGGAGATGGAGCCCCGTGTCAGGCTCTGAGCTGGGTGTGGAGCCTGCTTAGGATTCTCTCTCTCCCTCTCCCTCTGCCCCTCTCACACACGTGCGCTCTCTCTCTCAAAAACAAAACAAAACCAAAAATCCCAAGCTTCCATGGTATATTTTTAAAAAGTCAAATGCTAGAGGACGTCTGGATAATCCTATTAGACTATTTAAAAAGTGGATTCAAGTGTCATTCTTACTCGGTCTGGAAGTGAAACAAGGAAATGAAAATGTTCCGTGACATACGTGTTCAGTCACTCAAACACAGCCACCCAAGGGGACCACTTCAAAGCACACTCCAAAAGCAGCCACCATAAACTGGTCCACAGGCACCCGGACAACCTGATACGGATGCTCGAGTGTCAGGACCCACTCTGCCACCTCCCGCACTGCTCCAGCCTCATCCCGGGGCCCTGCTGCCCCTTCCACTCATCCTTGACTGTCGTCACTTACACACAGGGAGGAGCGTCGCCCTCAACGTGGGGCGGACGCCATGCGGACTGTGCCCAAATACAGGACCCTTGTTATTAGTTTTCGAGGTGCCAGTCACAGGACGATGTTATAAGTGGGTGTGAAATCATTTCTTTCCAACAATACAAGCTTGAGAGTTGCGTTCTCACTGAGTGGCCCACTCGCTGCCACACGGTAGGGGCCCGCGGAGCACCTCTTGCCCTCTGGCCTCCCAGCCATCCCGGAGCACTCGCGACGGCTGACTCAACGGTGACTGCGTCTTGCCGAATGCACCACTGCTCA
The DNA here is from genome assembly GCA_004023845.1 of Helogale parvula. Lineage (NCBI taxonomy): Eukaryota > Metazoa > Chordata > Mammalia > Carnivora > Herpestidae > Helogale > Helogale parvula. The sequence goes on along the minus strand of PJEM01002471.1, from coordinate 200,730 downwards.
TGCTATTTCGGAGGTGAATCAAAGTTCTAAAACTAAATTAGTTCTAAAACTAATTACTGACATGGGCCCCAGAGTGACACTTTTCTAACTGATGTGACTTTGATACTGGTCAGTGAAAGAGTCCAACTACATGGTCAAATCGGCCCCTCAAACTAAAATCACAGAGAAAGGATTTTAGCATGAGTTCCAAAATACGGAATATTTGGATAACTTAATAGATACCTTCTATTATGCTCAACCGACTGAGCCACCCAGGCACTCCAATACCTTCTATTATGGACCCAGAGGTGCCAATCTTCAGAACAAATCCTTTAAAGAGTCGGAGGTCATGAAATAAAATCGAAAGTCAAGGAAAGCATTTCTGGGGAAGATGAGAAAACATGTGAGGTACCCAGCCTCCCGGATGTCTATTTTGATAGAGGGCTGTGTGGAAAACCTCTAAGCGGACAATATACCTATGCAGCAGACGGTCTCACCAATTTAAATGTCTGTGGTCTCAGGTACTTCATGACTGAGCTCTCCACCAAGGGCCTGAGATTCGAAGAGCCTACAGTTCAGACTCAGGGGGAGCAGAGCTAAATATGGCTCTCAGAGCTTTAGAAGTAGCAGCTACATTCTGAGTCAGGTCAGCCCCTTTCAGGGCAAGCCTGGGCAGCGGAGGTGCATGTGAAAGAGGCACAACAGTTTCTATAAAAACAAGCTCGGGGGCGCCTGGGTGGCTCAGTTGGTTGAACGTCCGACTCTTGGTTTCAGCTCCGGTCATGATCCCAGGGTCATGGCATCGGGCCCAGTGTCAGAGCCTCCATAAGACTCTCTCTCTCTCTCTCCCCCACCCCTGCCCCTCTCCCCCACTCACGCTCTCTAAAATAAAAAATAAGTAAAAACAAGAGCTAAAGAACAAATGTATACAAATATTTTAAAGTTTTAAATCCTAAATAACACAGATCTAAACAACAACAAAAATTGATACTCCTATTGAATAGGACAGGTCCAACATCTCTAATATAAAAGTACATTCAAATTCACAATGTAAATAATCCCAAGAGAAAAATGACCAAAGGATAAACCCAGAGGTTATAGGAGGTGATGGAAGTTTTAGGTTGAAACTGCCATTTAAGTAGCTCAGAAATGGTCAGAGTGGCAATTTCACACCGTTCAACACCCTAAGGCATTCTGGATTCGGGGCGCGGTTGAGGGGAGAACCACAGGGCGTCCTGGCTCACCAGCACGCCCCGCAGTGGGCCAAGGGGTCCAAGTGAACGATAACCCAGCCCAGGCAGGACCACGTCATGGGCACCCACAATGTCCCACAGCCTCAGACCTACCTAAGGGTCTTCAGTCTATGCGATGGGACCAGGAGATGCCTCCAGAAGACAGTTACAAAGGGAGCAGTTCCAGATGCCTCTGCACAGAAAGTGCAGGGGAGCCCACGCCCCTCAGACAGAAAGGCGTGACCCCCAACCCAGGTAGGGACAGTAGGTGTGGCCTCTGCTAGTCCCCTCCCCAAGGCTTTGCCCACAGCAGGCCAGAAGGACCTGGCCCCAAATGATCCCGAGAGGACAACCAATGATTGACCCAACTCTGAGAGGCACAAACCCACATCTAGCAGATGTGTTTTTCAAGGAAACGAAGTAACTAAATAACTGATCCTGACTCTGTATTAATACTGGGACTCAGAACAAGTCCCTTACCTTTGGAGTCTGTTTCCTCATCTCTAAAATTAGACCAATATTTACAAAGTCGAACAGCAGTTGTTGTAACTATGTCTAAAAATACAAAAGGACATATTACGTAATTACTTATGAAGACTACTTGAAAGAGCGGGACTCTGTGCAGGTAGGCACCGTACCTTTTTCATACACGTGGCTTTCTGTGTATTTCCCCTCCATTCTTTTTTGCAGTAGTCCATGATGTCCATTTCGGGAGCTACACTTAATCTGGCTTCTGTTGAGGAATCAAAAAGGGGGGGTGGATAATGAAATGAAGCATCATCAAAACAACAGACTGCTTTAGTCAGAGGTTACTTTTGCTCTAACCTCATTCCAAAAAGATCCAGAAGGCCGCCACTACCTACCACCATCACGTCCCTCCCGGATAACCTGGAGGTCTTCCAACGGGCCTCCCTCGTCACGTACCTTACTCCCCACACGGCAGCCACGGGGCTACACTTCACACTTGCGTCAGACCACAGCCATCCCTCTCGGGTTCTAAGAGCTCCAGGACCCCCCGGGGTGGAATGGGTCCTTACTTCCTACAAAGGCCCCATGTCCTACCCCCACCCCAGCGCTGCTTCTCGGGCCTCTGCTCCCACCCCTCCCCACAGTGGTGGCTCAGCCCCACCTGCCGCCTCGCCTGTGCTTCTCGGACACATCTGCGGGGCTCCGTCACTCCCCATCTACCAGTCTCTGCGCAAATGTCACCTATCAGGCCGGGGTCACAAGGCCACACACACCTTCACTTTAGTCCGCCTATGCTGTTTTGTTCTCCTTCTTGGCAATGGCAACACCTGCCTGCTTCTTTTTCTGCAATCCTCCCCTAAGTCCCCACACCCTCCCACACCCACAAACGCAACACGGCATGACTCCTTGACGGCAAGGGCTTATTTTGGGTCTCCGCTGCAATCTCAGAGCCGGGAACTGCACTGACACGGGTGCCCGAGAATACTAATCAAATTAGATGTGCAAGTCTCAGCCATGAAAAAACATATCTAATGGTTTTTTATTAGCTTTCTATACCCATTATACAAAAAGATAACAACTACTTTGACAAAACTGTATTTGTCTTTATTTATTTATACTCTGCCTGATCCCAAAAGGCTATAAACTGTTAATAATAAGCCAGAAACTAACGGAGCTCTCAATATTAGCCCAACTATGGACCTCATTTGACTGTAATTATACATTAAAAATACAACTTGCAATCAAAACAAATTATATAATAAAAAATGGTTTTTAGATTTTCCTTATTTAACATATAAGGTTTGAGTTTCATTTGTGAATCATGTGTATGCACGCACATGGTGGGGGGTGTTCTAGGAAGAAAGTGAGGTAAATTCTCAGGCACATCTCGACCTCCTTTCTAAATTATTGAAGAAGTAAATGTTAGCGAGGAAATCAGGATGTAAAGACAGAAGTACCTTACAAGGTACTTACTCCTGAGGAAGATATAAATTCATAACACATTCAGCTCAATTCGACAAATACTTACTGAATGCCTAACATGTGCAAAGCACTGAGCCTGAAGCCGGGGCTACGACGGCCGTGAGGACCCGGGATCTGGCCTGGACGGGTCTGGGACTGACCAGGGAGAGCTGACAGGCATTCACGAGCCAGGATGTAAGGGACAGAGGGACGAGTACGGAGCACAGGTCCCTTCTGCAGGCAATGCACATGCAATTCCCTGTGGCCTGAGTCAGAATGGCCTTGAACGCAGACGCGCCCTTGAAGCACGACACACAGGCCATGCTGCACCTCAGATACAGACCCAGCAGCGCTTAAATTCAAAACCCGTATTTTGAGCGTCTACGCTGCGGAGGGAAGAGTTACTCGCATCTGCCTCCTCGCTCACCTCCCCCAACATACAAGAACTGCAAGCACGCAGCGTTGAGGGCGCTGGGCCGTGGTTTCCAGCAGGCAGCGGTACGAGCCTGTACGGACAGCACACGTCCGGCTCAGGAAGGACCCCGTGGGCCGGCCTGCGCTCCTCCTTTCTGCCCACACCGAGAAAAGCCCCGGGCCCCGGGCAGGTGGGCACGGTCACTGGCGCCAAACCCAGAGCAGGAGGCAGGAGACCGCACGAGGTCGAGAGGACAAGTCACAGGCCACAACCCTGTGCTGAGCGAGAGGCCTGTGGGAGGCATGGAGGGCGGGGAGGTGGGGAGGACCCACACGGCTGCTCGCATGGAAACGACACTCCGAGTCCGTCCTGCAGCTGTTCCTTGGGAGGGAGGCTCCAACAACCACCGCGCGCCCTCCGCCAGGACAGGATTAGAGGCGCGGGACGGGCAGTGCCTGACCGCAAGCAGCTTGGTGTGCACACCACGGATCCTTTCTTTATGTAACTGCAATCCACAGATTCTCACTATTTCCAAGAAAGAACATTTCTCTTTAAATGTTTATTCATTTTTGAGAGAGTGTGTACACCAGTGGAGAAGGGGTAGAGAGGGAGGGACAGAGGATCCAAAGCAGGTTCCGTGCTGACAGCAGAGAGCCTGATGTGGGCCTTAACTCCCAAACCGTGAGATCGTGACCTAAGCCGAAGTTAGACACTTAACCAAATGAGCCACCCAGGAGCTCCAAGAAAGAACATTTGAAATGGGGGGGGGGGGGAGGGCAGGAGGAGAAGGAGGAGGAGAGAAGAAGAAGAGGAATCCAAAGGAGAAGCTGCAAACTACGCTGATAACCAGGAACTCAAATAACCAAGAGGTCTGGTCCCGACCCCCATATGGTAACAAAGACAAGGATTCAGAATCTGGAAAGAAGCGGACTTAAAACTGAACTTCAGAAAGCTGGGACTCTCAGTTAAAGGGTGGGCTAGGGCGAGAATCACACTCTTTCTGTAATGGGCTAGAGAGTAAATAACAGGCTCTGAGGGCCGTAAGGTTTCTGGAACAACCACTAAACTTTACCATGTGTGAAAACCACCACAGACAGTATGTAGACTAAGAGATTCCAATAAAACTTTATTTATAAGACCAGGTGGCACATCCGATTTGGCCAGGGAGCCACAGTTTGCCGACCCCTGGACCCCTTGGTTAATGAAAGGTGTTTTCACTAATAACGAGAGAGCAAAGGAAACCTTTCTGCGTTGGTCCAGGCTCTGGCTTGGGAAAGAGGAAGTCTCCCTGACTGAGAATTCGGAATCACAGGCTGACTCCCATACAGGGCCAGCGCGGGGATGCAGATCAGCCCCAAGACCCTGGATACCAAGCTTAGAAATTAGCACAACGTGGACCAAGGTCAGTGACACCCGGGTGCCTAGTGGGAACAAGGCAACAACACTGAAGGCAGAGCGCCCCGAGCCCTGTACAGAAACGCAAAATCTGAGCTTACAATTCAAACTTTGAAGAAAAGAGAAACAAGCAAAAATAGCACATGGCATCATCAGACCTGCCAAGGTTTTCAGGGAATGAAACGTTCAGATCCGGAAGAGGAGGTTTTAAATGCCTGAAGAAATAAAAGGAGTAAGAAACACGAGCAAAGGCCAATAAACTATCAAAAAGAGACCAGGCAAATCTGAAGGGAAAACAGAACTTTTTAAAAAAGATTTTATTTTTAAATCTTTACACCCAATGTGGGGCTTGAACTTATATCCACAAGATCAAGAGTCGCATGCTCTACTGACGAGCCTGCCAGGCGCCCCCGGAACTTTTCCCAAAAAGAAAGAAAAAGAGATCTGAAGAAATCGTGCAGAATGGAACAGAGGCTACAAGACAGGAAGTCTAGGAGAGGGCATGAGCTGAAGAGAGCCTTGGATGACTGAGGGGGCTGCGCACCTACTGAGAGCTCTGGAAGCAGCGAGCAGGGAGAAAGAGAAGAGGACGACACTCAAGAAGGTAACGGCTGAGAATGCTCCCAAACTGATGCAAACTCGGCCTCCAGGGATTCAGAAGGAAGACGCCCTCAAGCAGCGTGTTTTTAAAAGTCTGTGCTTCGCAGACATCAGAAAGAAACTGCAGAGAAAACGACACGTTACCCAAGGGTCAGTGTGACTGCAGTTCTGTCGCTCCCCGAGAAACGACGAGACAAGGGAAGAGAGTTCTTAAACAACAAAGTGGAATAGAGAAATTTTCCGGCCAAGCGACCCTTAAAGAGGCACTTCCCAAGGACCGTATTTCAGGAAGGGCACTGAGCCCAGAAGGACGGAGGTGCAGGGAGGAGTGTAAAGGGACCACCGTAGCGGGGACGAAAGCGCTGGAAAGCTCAAGCGCCCGCAGCACACGGAGGGCTACGCCGGCGGACAGGGTCAGGTCCTTGCAAAGAAAGCAAGAAGGCCCTGCAAATGCAGCAGGACACCGAGGAGTGAGGAGGCACCTTCTCCGCAGGCCCACGACTGCCAAGGACTCTGCACCGGAGTGAACGGTGTGCAATGGCGGCAGCAGGACAGCACACCCGCAGAGACTTCAAGGAGGACGCGACCGTGTGGCCCGGGAATGCACCTGACTGGACACCGGACCGGACCCCCGGGCTGGACACCCACAGAGCACGTGTCTGGGGGCTAGCAGGTAAAGAGTGCTGCCAACTCCTTGTGAGGACGACTCCAGAAAGCCTTGAAAATTATCAAAAACCCCCGCTTTGGATCATGGGTCCCTAATCACACATGTGACGGTTATTTTTGCTGCCCGTAATGTAAACAGAGGTCAGTTCTCAAAACCGACCAGCAGAACACACACACACACACACACACAACAGGTCATGAGAGGGAAAACGCCACTTGGGGATCGTGTACGGTATATCCCCCGCATGGAGCACCCCCACTCAGCCCCAGCCCGGGCCAGCGGGGAAGGCCTTGTGGCCAGGCGCCCCGCAGACGGGGCCGGGGGCAACCCCTCACCCTAGCGGCGATAGGCCCCTGGGTTCTGGGCGCGGTGACAAGAGCAGGTGTCACCGAGCAGAAACACGGACAGAAAATCATGAAACAACGAGAGGATTCGGGTTACTGACCCCGCGATGGCTCTCTCACACCCACGGGGTCACGTGCAGGCAAAGACACGTGGAGCCACTGGAAAGGAAAGGGGCGTTTCAAGTCCGAACTCTCCCTCTAAGAATATGAGGGAGGTCACGAGCTGAGAGAGGACGGTGGCAAGAGATTAAACAAATCCTCACGGTACAAAAACGAAACGAGTGTAGAGGACGTGGGGAGACTATGGGCGTGGGATTCTTAAAACCTCAGGATATGCCCAAACTTATGCAGCAAAATGGATAAGCAGACGCAGCTAAGAGCATATGCAGAAGAAGGTTTCCTAGAAAGCATATCTCAGTATTTTATGGAAACGGATACACTGATTTAGCTGCATTTCTACTATAAATAATAAGAAGTCTATGAATAAAACAATTCCAAACATACCTGATAACCCTCTTTCATGTATAAGTAATTCTTTCTCCTTTTCTATTTCATCCGCGGCACGATACATGTCCTCCTCACTGAAATCACACCAAATTAGACATTTCAAAAATGTGTTGCACTGACATTTTCCCTCTTATTACAATATGCGCTTGCTTAAAAAAGCTGTAAGACACTACAAGTTTAACTTTTTCATGTTACATGATGGTGACTGATGAAGTGTGGCTCTTAAATCCTGGATGCACGTGTTTCTCTCACTCCGCAGTTTCTTATGTCACAAGCAAATTTTACAATCACTACTTTAAAAACAAGGCACAGGAAAACATCAATTATTACAAGTCCTCAAAGCTAAAAACCCTCCCAAGGCTCCGCGCGCTCCCTGACCCCCACAGTCACGCAGCCACCCACGTCCTGTGGCGCCTAGCCCTCCTGTCCCACGTGCGTGAGCTGCTGCCAATCTGACTGACCTGGGACTTACGCGATAGGCTCCTGAAGAGTCTCCAGACTCAGCTGGTGACTGAACGAGAACCACTATGTACTAGACAGGGAGAAAACCCCACGGGTGCCAGACAAGGACCAAAAAAGCATATCTCCTGTACCCCTCCAGATAAACCACAACCTGACAACGATGAGAAACAGAAATACCAGCTCCACGTTGACTAAAACCCCAAGACGCGTGAAGCCCACATGGTCCAAAGGTGGACAAAGAAACGTAACATGACAGAGGACAGGACAGCCTCCATGCCGGTGGGTGGTAAGATCAATAAACTTGGAGACCCCCACAAAGGCCCAGGGACTAGAGGTGCTAAGACACCCAGAGCTGAGAACAAGAAGACCGGCTCGTGTACATGTGTGGTGTAATCAGACCCCCAATTCCCTCTGCCAGCACGCCCCCAATCCTCACACGAGACAGAGGCTCCAGGTACAACGAATCACAGGAAGGGGTTAATAAGTTAATAACAAATAAGGAATAAAGCGACTGACCCGAGAAACTCCCATTCCCAATTACCAGGGCACCCCAGCTCCTAGCACATGGCCCAGCACAGCAGGGGAAAGAGGAAGGAAGGGGTAAGCCGGAGCAGGAGACAGAAGAAGGGGTACTGGGAGGGGCGGACCGAAGTCGGGGATCTAACATACCCACCTTCTCCCATGTCCCTGAAACCCTATAGTGGCTCCCAAGAAGCAGGGAAGTCTACACATGGACCCAATCCGCCACTCTAGTCTGTTCTCCACCAGTCCTCCCCACACACCCACCTGACCAACACCGGCCGAGGTCTTTACGCCTGGGACTGGCTCCCTCTACTCCCTCTGCCTGGATCACTGCGTAACACATCAGGACACACGCAGCTTCAGAGCGCCATGGCCAGAGTGCGGGCCTGGAAGTCATACGTCAGTGTTTAGCCACTCCTGGGCCCCTTACTGGCCCTGTGTGTGAGCCCACGGAACTAAAGGAACTATACCTCTCAGCACCTAAGTTTAACCACCTGTACACAGAAGACAGTAAGAACACTCTCCTCAAAAGACTGTTGTGAAAGGACACATGTAAAACCTGAGCGCTCTGACAAGTCAGCTGTTCTTATTCTAGGCAACAGCCCTGGTGCAGAGTATTAATCAACACTTCACCCGACGGTCATTTCCTATTCCTTTTTTTCCTCTCTCGATAAAGGTGATGGTGTGTGGAAGCCTGCTTTTTAAGGTACTGTGGGGCTGAGGGGACATCTTAGGAAAAGGTACTTTCCAGGTGCTCTGACACCCGTGAGAGTCCAAGGAAAAGGTATGGCGTCACCGGGGGAGCCCACGCCAGAGGTAGAAGCAAACAGAAACCAGATCCCCAGGGGCCATACGTCAAACGCCTAAACTAAAAAGTGACTAAATAGGTTAGTACTTTTTTCAATAATTTCATTGTATCTCCTGGCCTCCTTCCTGGCTTCATCAAAGAGGAGAGAAATTGTGATCCTACCAAATGAGCCTTGCAGTGAACCACCTTCTCGATCATCATCAGAAGCACGTCTCCGGGCAAGCCACTTCCCTAATCGTGGCCTTCGTTTTCTCATCTTCAGAGTGAGAGGAGTGAGAAAGATCCGTGTGCTCTACGCGGTTCCTCTTCCAGGCCTTAGGCTCTAACACACTATGAATCTATCTGTTGTTAAAAAAACTCTACTTCAAGCGAATTCTGTGGCTACGCTGCAGGTACCTTTGGCTCTACTTTTGTCCACTTCCTTTTTAACCTACAAAATAAGCAAAGTGCAATCACAACCCCAGGGCCCAGAGGAAGTTCCCTAAACAAGCATCTCTCGGAACAGCCAGACATATAAATTCCCACAACGCCCAATAGGGAAGGGACGAAAAGAAATCGACATGAGAACAAAATGCAGAGGGAAGACAGAGGCGAAGGAAAGATTATTGGAAATAAAAAAGCAGTGATTCAAGATACACAAAAGAAGCAAAGGAGAAACTGGTTAATGGGAGGCCAGAGCGCATTCAAATTACTTTAGCCACAATCAGATTTCATTCAGATCCTGTGCCACAAATGCTTGCTAACTTCTCTAGCCTCCAAGGACAAGCATCCAAGGACATTTGCGAACGTCACAAAGCCACCAAGGAAATGGTAATATGGCCTCTAATTCCTTGGAGAGAGAACAAATTTTACGTTTAAGCCATAAGTTCTATTAGTACGGTCAGAGAAGAAGATCTCTAACAGCCAAAATGAAATAGTCACTCAACATTAGGACAACCAACAGGAAATAGAGAGAGAAAAAGAGAGAGGTGACAGCAAGAAAAATAAAAACCTTAAGAAACTAGTTCACACAATAAGCTTTTGCTCTAACCTTCTTAAACATCACTAAAGCTGAAGATAATGACAAATGAAGCATTTATCAATTTATTATACATAAATGTATATTTATAAATGTATTACTTATTATGTATGTTTTTGTGGTACATTTATTACATTTAAATAACTAGAAGCTTGAATTTTTGTTATGAGAAGGGAGGATGGTGAAATGATGAAAAGAAAAAGGGTATTACACTGTAAGAGAAAACTGTCAATGGTGACCAGTTTCAGAAATTCGGTAATCTTCTGTGTTTATGAGTCAAGTTGGAGTAGGAATCGGGAGTGTCTACCATCCAGCACTAAGAGGCCACCAAAGACTCAACTGATCCCCACAGCAAAAGGCTTCCTTCTAGAAAACGTACAGATAGCTAGAAAACTAAGACAAAGTCTTAAACGGGACTTGATTATCTGGGGACCGTGGCATGAGAGTCATGCTCAATTACACGACTCAGTTAAGCTTTAAAACCAAAATCCAGTAAGTTCTACTTAGAAAATTTCTAGAAATTCTTAATTTAATACCATAATGTTATTTTAAAGTGTGTATTTTCAAGCTCCCGTTTTCTCTTAAGCTAGAGATGAAATTGTAAGGACACAGGTCTAAAACTGACTCCATGAGACAACAGAAGTACACACGTTGCCCAAAGAAGAAGGGACCACCCTTGTAACACCGAGTCAGGAAAGACCTTTAACATTTCTAAGGGCGGGCCTAAGGATGGAGGTTAAGACTAGTCACGCCCTACGCGGGTCCTGGGCCCACTCTGTGATTGGTCAAAGTTACTGCCAGTATTGATAGAAGGTAGGGATTGGATCGCTGTGCCTGTGTCGCCATTTCCTGTAACGCCCGCTTCCTAAAAGAGCCCCTGCCCCCCCAATTTTGGGGCTGGCTCCACGTGGATCCACTGCTCCGGTAAGGTCTGTGGGCCCGAAGCTTAGGCTCCCTTTGCTTTTGCATGTGTGACCCGGTCTCCCTGGTAGTCTCTGGTTTTGGGGGGCAATATAAAATCTGGGTATAACAAAGTGTTTTATTCTTAATATTAAGACAATATATACGATTAAGTTACATGACTTTGCAAACTAAATTATAATCTCTCTTGCTCTGTTTAAAGACCTGAACTAAAGATAAATTTTTTGAAAACTTAATTATACAATGCTTACGACATACAGACAAAATTGTACTACTGCCAAGAACAAAAACTATAAACTAAAAACACAGAGGTCAATGAAGTAAAACATTTCTGCAAAGCCAATTTTTCAATTTCTGATATAAGTAAATATGTTAATATGAAAAAAGTCCATTCTAACGTCTATGCAAAGGGAAGACAGCATGTCAACCACTCGCCATTATGAATTTGCATTAAGTTCCCCTTTGTTCTCTAAACAGGCTAAACTGAATATGACTTTGCTCAGCTCTCTGGACTTGAACGCTGCAGTTCATGCTTAACTTGGCCTATCCTAGAACACCAACGGCCCAGGCAGTTTTGGTAAGATGGTGTCAACCACTGTGACAGCAATGTACCTTCTCACAAGGCACAGGAAAAGCAGAGACCACGCAACCCAGCCTTCCTCCACCACTTAGCGGCTGTAGAGATGGGTGAACAACACACCAAATGCAGGAAAGTACCGGCACCCAAGCCAAAATTCCACCTCCCTCCTGCAAGTGGACTTTCCACGGCTGGCTCATGCTACTCCACGTGACATCCAGAGGTATCTGGGGCCAACCCAGACATCCTCAACAATGAGTCTGAAACAAGCTTTACATCCAGGTGGGAGAAGGGGCAGGAGGGAACAGCTGTTACCCCATCAGACACCCCACAGGGGGTAAGGAGTGAGGCAGGTGGGAAAACACATAGCAACACCCAACAATGATGGTTTAACAACTCTGGTTGCTTGCAGCCCTTTTGAAAATCCACAGCTTTCATCAGAACCTCAGCCCAGATAATATACCTAAAAGTTCACCTTCAACTTCAGAGGGGCTCACGGACATGCTCTCCACCATCCACAGCCAGCCTATGGACCCTAGATTCAAACTGTGTCCCACCATCAAGCAGACAAAGAAGGGCCTCGGAGCAGTCTTGCTTCTCAATTCCCTAAGCATGTCTGGCCTGGCCACCAACCATGGTGGACCATCCTGGTCCTCAAGGACTGTGGCATGGATTACCTTAGCTAAGGGCAAGAAGTGGACACAACGAAAGTTTCAAATGTAGGGGTAGGATGAGCAAGAGATAATCACAGCCAACCTGCTCATAGGCACAGTGAGAAAGCTTCAAGAAAAGTCAACTAAACCTGGTCTGATCTAAGACTTCTTCAAATCCGACCACAAGTCATCTTGTGGGCCATCCTCAGCGCTTGTCCAGGGGATGACAGCCAACCACAGCTCTCGAACGAGCTAGGAGAGGTCCTTACAAATCATACTCCTCTGCCTGGTTCTGCTGAGAAAATCAGAAACCAGTGGGTAATGCTCCCACTGAGGCTCAGGGAACTTGGCCCTCAAACCTATTCCATCTCCCTGGCCAAGCTGCACCTCTGGAATCGGCACCTGTTTCCTAATATGTAAAATGACAAACCTAGGCTGAGTGTCCCCCCCCCCCCCCCAGATCAAGTCTGTAGGTCTACTGACAGCAGTAAGAAGAGGTGTGCCTCA
>PJEM01002471.1:0-188094 GCA_004023845.1 Helogale parvula | reverse complement strand
GCTCAGGCCAAGGCTAAGGGGCAGCTTCTGGAAGCAGAGTCTCTCACCGGGGAGTGCCGGCTCTGACCACAAGGGCAAAAGCAAGGCAGCAGTTAGAAAGCAGCACGGGCTGTGGAGGGGCAGAAGCAGAAGACACCCCCACCTCCCCCAGCCTACTTTACCCTCTGCAGAGTCTGCAGTAGGTCTGTAACCCAGAGAACAAACCTGCAGCCAGAGACCAGGTCAGCTCACCCATGCCTCTATACAGCGGGTTCAACTTAAAAATCAAGGTATATCATTAAAAAGCCACAGTATTTGGATTCTTTAAACACAGAAAATCCAGCAAGCACAGGATAGAACATAGGGGACTCTGACCCCAACAGCGATGGCCACAGCTCTCCACAAACCCGCGGCCCACATCTGGCCAGCCTCACTCACTTAGGTTACCGGCACAGCTCCTGGTGTGAGTTTGCCACAGCCTATTCCAAAGCTTTACCAGTAGCCATTAACACATTAAGTGTGGATAATACCATCCCAGAGGATTTAGATGCTCAATAAATGAGAATGTCAACGCCTATAGTAAAAACAGGGCACACACAAACCTCCCGAGCACCCCTTTTTAGGAAATGGCAAAAAGAAATCTAATTTAAACACACCTTACATTTCAACTTGCCAGCCAATTAAGCTATCTGTCAAGATAGTTATCTGGGTGCTTTCATTAATTCTGGAATTCAAAGGCATTTATATGTGCCTAGAACCTGAAAGTGTACAGAAAGTCTCACCCTTCAAATGTATACTCTGCTTCCACCTCCCCCACCCTAGACCCTTGCTAAAACTGCAAATTCTTCCGACTTACGCTGCCTTCTTTATAGTACGCTGAATAACTGGGGCAACCACCACTGCCTTTCGTATTTAAAAATAAAGGGGCAGGAAGACAGTTTGTTAAGCTCTTAACCGGCAAAAGAGAATGGGGTCAGCCTCGGTCCAAAGTCTATTCAACAGGTGGGGCGTTCATCAAACGGCAACTTGCCTTCCAAGAACAAACGTGTCGCATGGCTCAGTTTTCTTTCGGCTGTGATAGAAGCAACTTACTTCCTTCCCCAACCAGGTCGGAGGAAAGGTTCACTGGGAGTTAGTTACAGCAATATGCTTTTCCGGTTTGTTTCCCAAGTTTTTGGAGCTCTGTTTTAACTTTGGAGCAATGCAGATATAAAAGCAGAGGGAGCTGGGTGACCAGGATTGGGGGCCCTGCGGGGAAACCCTTTACACCGACCCTGGATACAAGTGTCTTCGAACTCCTCTCTGTCGCCGACGACCTTACCCCGAAGACAGGGTGCTACGGGCTCTTAGCCGGCTACTCCCCAGCCCACCCCGCGCCCGGCCTTCCCGAGGGGACCGAGCCCAGCGCCCCCGCCCGCCCCCGCTGCTCCCCGCGACTCACTGCTCGGCTGGGCACGGCACCGCGGTCCGCGGCTGCCCTCCGGCCGCCGCCTTCCCGCCCTCCAGCGCCGCGGCTCTCGCGGGGCCCGGGGACGCGGCCCCCGCCTCCCGCGCCGGCTTCTCGGCACAGCTCGCGCCCGGCCACGATCCGGGCTGGGGCATGGTGCCCCGATTCATCGGGCCACCGCCGGCGGCGGCGACACTGGGGTTCGCCCGCCTCCGAACGACCCGGGGCCCCTCCCGTCGGGGCGCCCGGCCGTGGCCGCCGCCGCTGTACAGCTCGCTGGCTTCCGAGGCTGCGCAGAACGCTTCCGCACGCGTCACGGCCGCCGGCCCGGTGCCCTCTGACCCCCGCTGAGGGGGCGTGGCCCCCTAGGACGGGGTGGGCGGGGAGTCCTTGGACTCCGCGCCTGAGCCCGCGGCGGCGCGGGCCGAGCCGCGGTCGGTTAGAAGCGCTGCATGCGGTGGACACTGCGCATGCTCCACACAGCTGGTCCAAGCGGGAGTTCCCCGCGCGTCGGGCTTGGCGTGGAGGTTGCGGCCCTTCCGGGACGTGAAAGGGAGGGGAAAAAACGGGATGAGCGATGGAACGCGACGACGAGGGAGGCCAGCCTGGGGTGTAAAGAGTGCTGATGCGTTTGGGCGCCTTGCAGTGTCATTCTGGACTTCAGAGCCGGGCGGGGTTTCCTCAACCATAAAACGGAGAATGTGGGCAGACTGAGTGATGTGCGGCTCGCCTGGCCTTCCCCGAGTGACAGCACCGTCACAACCCGCCCCCGAGCCCGGAGAGCTTTGGGCTTGGGTGTCGGGTCAGGCTCGTTGCTCCAGGGCTGGGAGTTACGGTCCCTCCCATCTGTGAGGGCGGGAGGCTGAACCGGTTCTGCTCGGCCGCTGAGCGGGTTCGGCCCCGCGTGTGCTCCCGGGCTGTTTTCTTTAAATCAAATTTGATGTAAGGGCATTCGAGCAAAGGGAAAATATTGACAGACCTCAAAGATCAGAAGAAGGCGAAATGTTTCATCTCTGGGGAGAGAATAGAATAGCCTGGAAAGCTGAGCAGTCGGGGAATGCACGGGGGTGTTCCTGAAGCAGAGGCAGGACCGGGATATGGAGGAACGGAACCCATGGCGCGTCAGAAACCTGCAACTATTCGGGGACAAAACAGGCAGGTAGCAGGAGATTCCCCTGAAAAATGAAACCGGAAGAAGAAAGCTGGAGACCCGATGGTAAAAAGCTTTCTTAGGCTAAAGGGGGAACTTGTGCTTGATCCTCCCGGCAGGTTGGAAGGTGGAGACTATTTTAAAAGATCACTTTGCAGTTAGAGAAAAGATAGGAAAAGGACAAAACGGGGTGTCCAGCGTGGGGAGGCCAGATCGTAGTGGCCATTAAAGGAAGAAGCTGGAGGGGAAGAATATTTTTTCCTCCAAGAATATTGGAGGAAAGCGGTCAAAAGGCACAAACTTCCAGTTTTAAGATAAGTACTAGGGATGTAATGTACAACATGATGGCCATGTCTAACGCTGCTGTATGATCTTTCCAATTATAGTATATGTGCTGCCGAAGCGAGCACGGCACTGCTGTATGATCTATAGGAAAGTTGTTAAGAGTAGATCCCAAGAGAATTTTTTTTCTTGTTTCTATGTAAGATGATGAATGTTAACAACCTACTGCAGTGATCGTTTCACAGTACATGTACATCAAACCATCGTGTTCTACACCTTAAATTGATGCAGTGATATGTGTCAATTATCTTTCAATAAACTGGAAAAATAGGGGTAAAACAATTGTACTTTGAGGCAAAAAACTATGGGGTGGGTTTTTTCCTTTAATTTTGAAAAAGTAATAAGCACACATGCTTCAAAAAAAATTCAGAGCATACAAAAGAATATAGGAGTTGTACTTCCCATGGCTATTAAGGATGTGGGATTATAATGGGTTGAATAGTATCCCCCAAAATTCATGTCCACTTGGAACCTCAGTGTGACCTACTTGGAAATAGGGTCTTTGCAGATATAATCCGTTAAGATGAAGGTCTTACTAGATTAGAGTAGGCCAGAAATCCAATGACTGGTGTCCTTAGGAGAGCATGCAGAAATACAGCCACAGAAGAAATAAGGACACGTGAAGATGGTGAAGATGGAGGCAGAGATTGGAATGTTGTGACTCTGTGCAGAGAAATGCTGGAAAAGGCAAGCAAAGATGGATTTAAAGAGTCATCAGAAGGAGTGTGGCCCAGCTGACAACTTATGTCAGACATCTATCCTCTAGAACTGTGAGGGAATAAGTTTCTGTTGTTTTAAACCCTCATTTTTTGGTACGTCGCTGTAGCAGCTCGGAAACGAACAGATCAAGATGAAAAGTGACAAAATTTTATCAGGCTGAATTTATTGGAAAGGGCCCACTAAACAGAAACTCTGGATACAACATTTTACCTCCAAGGGTTAGAAAAAGTTTAATAGTTTGGATGGTTGCTGAGTATGTCTTTTTCTATTATGCATGTGAATCTGGGAAAATAATCGTAAGATGGGTTTAAGGCCCCACTGGGCCCACTCTGAGAAGGACCTGAGCAATACCCTATTGATCACTTGACTTCCATCCTCCCCAAAGTGCCTGCACTAAATAAAGTGCCCAAACTGCCTAGGATACTATTGGGGAAGGTACCCAAAGGCCTGGAGCTAAGGGGGTTGACACGTTAGAATGGACTTACCATGTAAGACTGGTGCTCATTCACCCCAGAAGGGTCCAAAGGACATTGCCCTTCACCATGACTGTGAGAAGTAAATCTATGAGGGGAGCCTTTGAAGAGCTCTGCAATTGTTCTCTGTAATCTGATAAATCTTACAGTAGAAACTACTACCATAAAACTGGGATTCCTAAATGCAGTGGGGATAATAGAATCCTAGGATGGCAGGGACCAGGAGGTGGCACGTAGTTCCCAAAAACTAGATGCCTGTGGTTACTGTGATGAGCAGCCGAACCAAAGCAGTAATAAAAATTGTCTGACTTACAGAGACCTGTGACATTGCCCACTTGATCATAGTGTCCCTAGGGGGAAAAAAGAAACGGACTATCTACTAAATTCATACTTGGTATGAACAGAAGAGTTCTAGGTCTAGTGAACAGAAGTCCTAACTTGTATCACCAAAACAGAACATCACAACCCCTCCATCATTTTCTAGACTTTGGCCAGTTTATACACTTAGAATTCTTTGACTGAAGGAGAGGCCAAATCCTCTGGAGGAAGGACCTGGCTACATTGCCAAAAATGTATATTATTTATTAACAAACTGATAAGCTTTTCTACCCTTTGGAGGTGGCACGTTGTATCTAGAATATCTGCTTAATGGGTCCTTTTCAATAAATTCAGCCTGATAAAATTTTTCTAAGTCTTCATCTTGATCTCTGTTAGTTTTCTAGGCCAAGTCCTCTTGAGGAAGAACCTTGCTACATTGCCAAAGCTGTATATTACCCTTCCCCCAAAGGGTCCTGTGGTCATCTACCAGGATGATTGTGCGTTGGGGGAAAGGAAATAATCATACTTTGGGAGATTAGTAGACAATGGCTCTAACATGACACTGATTCATGGAAACCCAAAACATCATTGTGTCTACACAGTGTCGGGTCTTATGGAAGTCAGGTGATTAATGGAGTTTTAGCTCAGGTTCGTCTCACATTAGGCCCAGTGGGTCTCTGAACACACCCTGTGGTTACTTCCCCAGTTCCAGAATATGTAATTAAAATAGACATGCTCAGCGACTAGCAGAACCCCCACATTGATCCCCTGAGCTATAGAGGACAGGTTGTTATGGTCGAAAAGGCCAAATGGTGGACACTCGGTTGAGTGTTCAACTCTTGATTTCAACTCAGATCATGATCCCAGGGTCATGAAATCAAGCCCCAAGTCAGGCTCCACACTGAGCATGGAGCCTGCTTAAGAGTTTCTCTCTCTCACCCTCCACCCCTCTCCCCTGCTTGTGCGCTTTCGCTCTCTCTCCTTCTCTCTCTCTCTCTATATATATATATTATATATATAATCTATAGGCTCTCTGCCTATAAAAATGTAAACCAAAAGCAACACCACATTCTTGGAAGGATTGCAGAAATTAGCACACCATCAAGGACTTGAAAGTTGCAGAGGTTGTGATAACCACTACATCCCTTTCAACTTGCCTATTGATCATATAAATATAGATGACAGAGGGAAGACAATATAGAAGACAGAGGGATCCTGGGAATTACAATGGATTTTCATAAATTAAATTATGTGGTGATTCTACTTGGACTGCTATTCCAGGTATGGTTTAATTGCTTGAGCAAATCAACACATTCCCTAGTACTTGGTATGTAGCTGTTGATCTGGCAAATGGTTTTTTCCCTCTATACCTGTTGAAAAAGACTACCAGAAGGAATTCACTTTCAACTGGCAAGGCCAGCGATTCTCCTTCACTGTCCCACGACAGGATATATCAACTCTTCAGACCTGTGTCATGGTGTAGTCTGCAGAGACCTCCTTTCCCTTTCACAGAAAATCACACTGGTCCATGACATTGAAGATCATACGCAGGGAGTAGCAATTACTGTACACATATTGATTGGTAAGATATTTGCACTTCAGAAGATGGGAAATAAATCCTCCAAAATTCAAGGGCTTTCTTCCTCAGTGAAATCACTTAGAGGTCCAGTGGTATGGAGTATATCAAGGTGAAGGATAAATGGTTATTAAAGGAAGAGGCACAACACCCAATGGAAGAAGAGAAGTCTCTGCCACGAGTCCAGGCTACTGTGGAGTCATAAGATCCAGTAAATCCAGTGGTGCTTGAAGTAACAATGGCAGATAGAGACACTGCAGTCTTTGGCAAGCAGGTATAAGTGAATCACAAAACAAACCTTAGGATTTGGGACTAAAGCCCTGCTGTCCTCTGTGGAAACTATTGTCCTTTTGAGAAACAACTTTTGGCTTACTATTGGAACTTACTAGACACTGACTGCATGTCCATCCATGAGTCACAAGTTACGATATTACCTGAGCTCAGCGGTAAATAAATCATGTTGATAGACTGCAACCTTAATAAATGTGATCTGATGAAAATGCCTCTCCTCTTCTGTGATCTTCCAAAAACCCACACCCAGTCCAATTATGAGAAAAATGTTGGACAAATTACAAATTCCATTAGAGCGGCATCCTACAAAATATTTCACTAGTAATCCTCAAAACTGTCAAGGTCACCGAAAACAAGAAAAGTGAGAGATTATCACAGTCAACAGGAGTCTAAGGAGATGGACTGACAACTACATGTAATGTGGGACCATGGGTGGGATCCTGGAACAAACAGCAAAAATCCTTAAACAGAAGTCTGAGTGAACCATCAGCTTCATTTAATAAAAACAGATCAATATTGGTTCATTAACTGTAATAAACGTGCCACACTAATGTAAGATGTTATCAGTAGTTTTCTGTAAATGTAAACTATTCAAAACAATAAAGTCTGTTATGTAGAAAAAAATCAAATCGACACGTCACAAACTGTTAAACCAAGACTTTTCAAAATAATGAAGACTATCAGGATGCTTGGGTAGATCAGTCAGTTAAGAATCTGCTGGCTCATGTCATAATCTCACATTCCATGGGTTTGAGCCCTCCACTGGGCTCTCTCTGTCAGTGCAGGGGCCACTTCAGGTCCTCTGTCCCCCGTCTCTGTGCACCTCTCCCACTCACTCCCTCCCTCTCTCAAAAATAAATAAACTTTAAAAAAATAATGAAGAATATCTAGTCATATTGTTCTTATTTTGCATTTCAAAAGAAAACTTTTGATGTTTATATTTCATCTTTAACCTTTTTAAACTTCCTACTATGTAAACAAAAAGATAATAAACTTCCTACTATGTATATGTCTTATAGGGCACATAATACATAAACACAGAGGTACACATATATTTTTAATATATATGTACACACTGGAGATGTGCTTAATTTTTTTAACTGACACAAAGTATTAGCAAATGTGTTAAACTAATTCAAAAATTAGAGTTTCTTTCTTTTTTAATGTTTATTTATTGAGAGAAAGAGAGTGGGAGAGGGGCAGAGAGACAGGGTGAGGGAGAATCTCAAGCAGGCTCCACACGGTCAGCAAAGAACCAGACATGAAGGTCTAAATCGCCAACTGTGAGATCATGACCTGAGCCGAAATCAAGAGTGGGATACTTAACCAGCTGAGCCACCCAGGAGCCCCTAAATCAGAATTTCTTAGAGGAAATTGTGAGAAGTAAACCTATGAACTGCGATATAATTACAACTAGCCTATTCTTCTGTTGAGATGAATAAATAATAACAAAAATCTATAAGCCTATGTAAAAGTCTATATGTTGACATTGCTAGCCACAATTCCAGTTAGTTTCCAACCCCCTCTTAAAATCAAACATTCTTAATTAGGCAACTAAAAGCTATATGATGGGGTTATAATTTGTAGGTCCTTAGACTTGATAAACTACATTTGGAATCACTTTGAAATAATGTTAACTATTCAGTTAACATTTCTTCAGTTGCCTTGCTTACAATAGTTAATTCATGAAAGACCCCGAGTTCCTTTTCTTTGAAAACACAGCCCTTACTTGTAATAACTGTTTCTGAGGAATGGGGCTGGACCATTAGAGTGTTTGTTTCTTTGTTTGATTATTTAATTATCTGTAAAGAACTTAGCAAAGTTGGATGCATATCCCCCCACCATTCCATGCCATAAACTCACATTTTATAGCAAAGTCAAAACACCCCCCATTCTTACTGTATGGAATTTCCCAATTTCACAGCAATAAAAAAATAGATTTCAAGTATATTCTGTACATCAATTTCAAAAGTATTAACAGGAAGGGTACTTTTTAGCTTATTCTAGTTTCATAGGTTATGTACTGTACTCGGCCTTGAAAGGAAGTATTGTTAGTTTCACTTAGAAATTAACTACTCTAGGAATAGCCAACTTGTATTTGAAAGACTCTTTTTTTTCAAGCACACCCCTTGATTGTGGAAATCTCATTTTTTTAAACCGGATGGGGTGGGGCTACTGTGTCTTGGCAGTTCTGAGACTAGAAGAAATAACTTTAAATAGAAAAAAAAAATAGGGGAAATAGTTCATTAGAAAAAAATATCTTGCAGCTGTATTAATTTACCTGGAAAGCCCCAAAACTGTCCCCAAGAGTTTTTCTTGGGAGAAGTATGGCTTATGGCCATATTTATTTTATCATGAAAATAAAACTTTCATACGTAAGGAGATGACAGAGAGAATGATGTTATATGAAGACTTGGGATCCTGGAAGCTGTTAAACTAGTCACTGGCCTTCAGCCAAATAGCATTTCATCCTAAAGAAATCATCCAGGCAGATGAATCTTACTTTATTTAGAGAGCTTCTGAAATGGAATTCCATACCCTTACACACCTTAATATCTTCTATGGGCTGAATTGTATCCTCCATAAATTCCTATGTGGAACCCCTAACCTTCAACATGACTGTATTTGGTGTTATGGGCTATTCCCCCATTCATATGCTAAAATGCTACTTCCCAATAAGCTGGTCTAAAGAGGCAGGGGGGCGTTTGGGGGATAATTAAGATTAAATGAGGTTAGGAGGCTTGGAGCCCTCATGAATAAGATTAGTGCCTTAAAAGAGTCAGGAGAAAGTTTTCTTCCCCTTGCTTCTCTCTGCCAGGTGAGGATACAAGGAGAAATCAGCAAGATGCAAACCAGAAGATAGTTCTTCCCAGAACAGAATCATACTAGCACCCTGATCTTCAACTTCCAGCCTCTAAAACTGTGAGAAATAAATTTCTGTTGCTTAAGCCACCCAGTCTGTGGGATTTTCTCACGGCAGCCCAAGCAGACTAGGACCCGATCACAGACTACTTCCTGATACTTTTAGGACAAGCATATGGGTTCCTTTGGCAAGAAGCCCATCATTCATACTGCACGCTGGAACTTACAGCCCAAGGGGCGGGCTGTCGAGGTTTCCCAAGAAAATTAAGGTAAGGAAGAGATTCTTTGTCACTTCCGTGCCGTCGCACAGGAAAGCCTCCCCTCCTCAAGTAGTCTGACAGTAGGTTAATGATTCACATCTAACCCCATCTTATCTCCATCACACTAAGAGAGGAAAACGTCACCCCACCGTTACCAAAAACTCTCTACTTGTGATAAGGTAGCTTGTCAACCTTACCCTAAAAATCATACCAGAATATCGCTGACAAAGTCACAAGGGCTCTCTGGATCTTCTGCTAAATAGTTTGTCTCATGAACTTTTCCTTTTATTTGGTCTAGAATTTTAGAAGGATAGTTGACTAGGCCTTCTTCAGAAGAAATAAATATATAATTTCATTATCACTGCATCATCCCCAAAGACCTTGGCAGCCAGAATCTACCTTAAAATAGTGGTCTTCAAACTGAGGCACCTCACATTTTCAGGGGACACCAGGGCCATTTCATGCAGTTCTGCTGCAAAACCCCTGGGGCTGAAGATACCTTTCAAAGCTGTAATAGGGCACGGACAGGCTTGTCCAGCCACTTCCATCCCGTTCGCTATCATCTTACTTTACAAAAATAGAAGACATCTCTCATCCATCTGAAATCTTACTACAGTGTGGGCCTCAGGGGCTGCTCTGTCCAATGCAGCAGCCACTAGCCACATGTGGGTATTAAGCACCTGAAATGTAGCTGATCAGAATGAACATTTGCTGTCTGGGGCGCCTTGGTGGCTCAGTCAGTTGAGCATCCAACTTCGGCTCAGGTCGTGATCTCAAGGTTTGTGAGTTCGAGCCCCACATCGGACTCTGTGCTGACAGCTCAGAGCCTGGAGGCTGCTTCGGATTCTGTGTGTGTGTCTCTCTCTCGTTGCCTCTCTCCTGCTTGCAATGTCTCTCTCTCAAAAATAAATAAACATTAAAAAAACTTTGCTGACTGTATCAAATACTATAGGATTTCAAGAACTTAGGACCAAAAAACAAGAATGTAAAATATCTCATTTCATATTTTTTATATTGACTGTTGAAATGATCATATTTTTGAAATACAGTTAACTCTTGACTAACATGGAGGTCAGGGGCACTGAAGCCCCACACAGTCAAAAATCCAAGTATAACTTTTGACTCCCTAAAAACTTAACTGCTAATAACATACTGTTGACCAAAAACCTCAGAACTAACGTAAACAATTAACACATATTTTGTATGTTATATGTATTATGCACTATATTCTTACAATAAAGTAAGCCAGAAAAAAGAAAATATTAAGAACCTCATAAGGAAAATATACTCATAGTACCGTACTACATTCAATGGAAAAATCCCACATATAAGTCCACCCTGTGCCATTCAAATAGTGATGTTAAAGGGTTAATTGTATTGCGTTCTATGCATTATTAATTTCACCTGTTTCTTTTTAATTTTTCAATATGTTACTGAACCTTTCGGATTACATATGTGGCTCACATTATGTTCCTGTTGGATGGTGCTCTTCTAGAGCATCAAAATAAAGGCACAATTTAAATACTGTGAGAAGCCTCCCAAAGAAGGCACCAAAAACCTGCATCCAGGCTTGGTGTCTTTCCTTTTCTTCTCCTAAGAGCAGGTATTTTGGTATTTCGATGGAGTGTTTTGGCCAACCTGTTAATTCAGATAGAGTGCAGAGAATAGGGTGAGGATCACTTCACCCAAAGAAAGCACTGTTCCTGAGGGAGAGTCTTGAGAGAACAGAGCAGGGATGTCAGTAAGAGATGTCAGCAGCGTCCCATGTCACCCAGGCATCAAACTCCGGGCAAGGACGTTGTCCTATAATGAGTGTTTATTAGTGAGGTGGTGCTTCCCAGAAACCAGAAGGTGAGTGGCTCTCATGACTGGATAACAGATCCTTCTGTAATCCAGGTAGTTTCTAAGGCTTTGTTTTCAACACATTTGAAGGAGAAGCTAAAACTATTCACTGATGACTTAAAACACTAAATAAGGGGA
This sequence comes from Helogale parvula, assembly GCA_004023845.1. Taxonomy (NCBI): domain Eukaryota; kingdom Metazoa; phylum Chordata; class Mammalia; order Carnivora; family Herpestidae; genus Helogale; species Helogale parvula. The sequence goes on along the minus strand of PJEM01002471.1, from coordinate 176,696 downwards.
GCCTGGCTGACTCGGTTCATAGGGCAACTCTTGATCTCAGACTCATAAGTTCAAGCCCCATGTTGGGCATAGGGTTTACTTAAAAAATAAAACGTTGAAAAATAAAACAAAATACTTAATGAGAGATTGCATGACACTTTTGGCATGCAGTTCATAAGCTGAAGGAATTGAATGATTTTGTTATGACAAAAGTCAATTTTTATCTGTTTAGAACACTGCTTCTCAGGGCTTTTACATGTAAAACCCAAAAATAAGAATAGAGATTAAAATCTATCTCTTTTTTAAATCTTATTATTTTTTTTACATTTATTTATTTTTGAGAGACCGAGAGAGACAGAGCGTGAACAGGAGAGGGGCAGAGAGACAAAGACACACAGAATCTGAAGCAGACTCCAGGCTCTGAGCTGTCAGCACAGAGCCCAATGTGGGGCTCGAACCCACAAACCATGAGATCATGACCTGAGCCGAAGTCGGACGCTCAACTGACTGAGCCACCCAGGTGCCCTAAACTTTATCTCTTTCTAACAATAAATAACATTCATCAATAGATTTTAAAGGGGATGTGTCCAATAGAATTTTACTAAGTATTGTAATAACTTTCAAACTTTAAACATATTTTAATCAAATGTTTACTATTAATAATTTTATAAGGATAAATACAACTTTTGAGTAATTTTAATAATAAAAGGCTTTCAAACATAAAAATATGCTGCATTATATAAAATTCTGGGAAAGGAGAATGAAGTGGAGATGAGATTCCAATGGGAAAAAGGAACAATAATGAAATTGCAATCTTTATGAATGATAGTGAATTTCTTTTTTTAAATGTTTTTTAAATTTATTTTTTAAAGAAAGAGAGAGAGAGAGAGAGAGAGAGAGAGAGACAGCATGAGCAGGGGAGGGTCAGAAAGAGAGGGAGACGCAGAATCTGAAGCAGGCTCCAGGCTCTGAGCTAGCTGTCAGCACAGAGCCCGACATGGGGCTCAAACCCACAAACTGCGAGATCATGACCTGAGCCTAAGTTGGACACTCAACCAACTGAGCCACCCAGGCACCCAGATAGTGAATTTTTAATACTATTTAGACTCTATTGGAAACTTGAGTTGTTTTATTATCTTATTTTAAAATGTTGATAATCATTTATAAAAAATTAAATTCTCTGGGGAAAATGTATTATTATATTGCTAGACCACTATAATATGTAGTTTATCTTTGTGTGAAATATTTTCAATTTCAAAGAGTTACATAGATTTTCAACAAAATATTTTCTGTCATCGGCCTTTGAGGATATATGTATTTATATATTCACTACTTCCATGAATCAATGAGTTTTAAAATATACATTTGGTTGTGTGAATCATTGCAAGTAGCATATCTTTCTTGCTCAACACTCTATATCCCAACTAAGCATGGAGAAGATAATCAATAATTTGTTTAATATGTTAATTATTTAATCAGATTTCTAATCGATTTCAGCAATACCTTACCTAAAGCAGAATTTTCTTAATGTTATGGTGGATATATAATTTTATCTCCAAACTTCAAGAACAAACAGGAGTCCTTCCACTCTCTAAGTAAGAGCCAGTTAATAAGGCCATTCTGGATTTTGAAAAATAAATAAATAAAAATTAAATGTCAGTAATCATTTATAGTACAGTGGAAATTATATCCTTTACAACTAAATTTCTAGTGGACAATTTTAGATATCAACTTTCAAAGTGGAAATAGTTTCACCTTTTCTCAAAACCCTTTTATGGGTGTGGGTGGGCAAAAATATTCAGATAACTGCATTACATGGCAACTAATCAAGATCCCTTCATTTAATACATGTGGCAGCTGAGGACCAGAAGTTCCGTTCTTGAACCAGAACCCAAGGCCACCTTCAGTCATGGCTCCGTCACCCAGCCAGCACAGGCCCCTGGGGGTCTGTGAGAAAGTCACATTTCTCAGTGACGAGGGGCCTCTAAGCAAGAGGTCATCTCTGCAGTGTCTTTGAGTTCGGAGCTGCTGTCTGACATCTGTGGTCCCCCGTCACTGCCAGTCTCACCCAGTCTCAGGACTCCCTCTACAGCAACATTATACATCGATCACAGCAACTTGGGTCATATTTTATCTATCGGTTTCCCTAACCAAGCTGGAAACGCCTTAAGGGAAGGAGACATTAATTATCTTATTTAGCGGTGGCTGGGCTGCCATAAAATACAAAACAAAACCACACAGATTGAGGGGCTTAAACAGAAATATAGGGACACCTGGGTGGCTTAGTTGGTGGAGCGTCTGTCTCTTGATTTCAACTCAGGTCATGATCCCACAGTCAGGCCTGAGTCAGGCTCCGTGCTGAGAGTCAAACCTGCTTGGGATTCTCTATCTTCTCCTCTACCCCTTTCTTGCTGACTCTCTCTCTCTCTCTCTCTCACTTGCTCGCTCGCTCTCTTACATAAATAAGTAAAACCTATCCTTCTAAAAAATAAAAACCCAGAAATTTATTTTCTCTCAGTCTGGAAGCTGAGAGCCTCAGATCAAAGTGCCGGCAGAGGTGGGCTCTGGTGTGAGCTCTCTTCCTGACTTGAGGACATCTTCCTTCTCAGTGTGCACGCTCAAAGGGGCGGGATGGTGGGGCTGGGGGCTGGTTTGCTCTGCTGTCTCTTCCTCCTCTTATAAGGACACTAAGCTAACTGGATCAGGACCCTACTCTTCAGACTCCATTAAACCTTAATTACTTCAATAAAGACCCTGTCTCCAAATACAGTTACACTGTAGGGGTTAGGGCTTCGACATATGCATTTTAGTTAAACACAAACATTCAGTTCATAACACTCATAGATCTTTATACACCTCATTCTTTTTTTCTCTTTTTGTAATATACCTTATTATTAACTTGGTTTCCATGCAACACCCAGTGCTCATCCCAGCAAGTGCCCTTCTCCATGCCCCACCCACTTTCCCCTCCCCCACCCCCATCCCCCCTCAGCTTGTTCTCAGTATTTAGAGTCTCTTAAGGTTTGCCTCCCTCTCTCTCTGCACCTATTTATTCCCCTCCCCCTCCCCCATGGTCTTCTGTTAAGTTTCTCCTGATCCACATGTGAGTCAAAATATATGGTCTGTCTTTCTCTGCGTGACTCATTTCACTCAGCATAACACCCTCGGGTTCCAGTTTATGCACCTTGTTCTTGACCCAGTGTGTGGTACCCGTGGTCACCAATGCATTTTTGTTGAATGAATTTAGTATGAATTCCTTACTACAATATCATAGTGGCAATGTAGATAGCAAAGAGAAAACTAGCTATATGACCTTGAGCAAGTCGTTTGACCTCTCTGACCCTCAGTTTCTTTAGAAATAAAATCCAGACAGTGGTTCTCAGAGGTCTAATATGAGGATTAGAAGGGAGGTGTGTGAGGGGCCTGACACAGGGCTTGTGGATCAACAGCTCGCTCGCTCTTTCCTTCCTTCCTTTCTTTCTTTCTTCCTTCCTTCCTTCCTTCTTTTATGCTTATTTACTTATTGAGAGAGAGACAGAATGTGAGCAGGGGAGGGGCAGAGAGAGAGGAAGACACAGAATCTGAAACAGGCTCCAGGCTCTGAGCTGTCAGCGCAGAGCCTGATGTGGGGCTTGAACTCATGAGTGGTGAGATCATGATCTGAGCTGAAGTCAGATGCTTCCCTGACTGAGCCACCCAGGCGCCCTGAACAACAGCTCTTTCTAATCCCTTCGTTGTGTGCTTTATATTTTATGAAGCACCAATGTGTATACCACCTCCCAAGTCAGCACCTGAATGCTTCAGACATCTCTGGCACCAAGCCTCGTGATCTTTCCGCCATACCAGCTGATCCAAGAGCTTGTGAAAAGTGTTCATTTACAATAATCTTGGACTTCACAGGGTCATAATATCTGTTTTGTGAAATGAGGTAGTTCACTGACCTGGTCTAGTCAGCAGGGCAGTCAGGAAGCCAGGTTAAGAAATCTATCTGATAGAGAGAGAGAAATATTAGGTGCTTTAAATGCTATTTTCTTGCAAAATTAATCAGTTACTTGCAGTTTCCTTAAATAAATTATTTTTCAGAATATTGAGAGCCTCGGGACACCTGGCTAGCTCAGCAGAACATGCATTTGACTTTTAATTTCGGGGTTGTGAGTTCAACCCTCACGTAAGATGTAGAGTCTACTTAGAATGTATATACATACTTCTAGCCAACGCCTTGTGGGTAAGTCCATTCACCGACACTAGATGGCACCATAAGAACTTCTCCCAGACAAGTCCCTGCCTGCCCAGTGGCTGGTCCCCACCATTTACAGCCTGACACCTTTTCGCAAAGAGGTGAAGAAAACTTAGAGAAATGTTCTTCTTTTTCTAGGTAGAGTCTATACATTTTCTTGTTAAGGGGTTGAACTCCTACAGTAACTAGTATGTAGACAAGGCTCTCATGGAAAACTACAGCTAGCGTGGATCAAATCAGGACACAATGGGGATCCCGGTGACACTTAGCAACTGGTCTTCCTGGAGAAGGTCACTTTCCTGCCCTGTGTGCCTCACATGGGACTGTGTCTCATACACGGAGCGTGTATGACAATTGCCATGTGCTACAATTAAAAACGAAGGTCCTTTCCAAGGAGGTCCCTACCCTGCACCGGCTCTGGGTCTCTGCCCCTCTGGCCCCTGCCTATTCTTCATCAACTCCAAGATCACTCTCCGTCAGACATTTATTTTTTTTTTTTAACTTAGATTCTATTGCAGTTTCACTTAACAGTATATAAAATGCTGTGTTGTGACAGGTATCAACTATCCATTAGATACTGAATCAATTTTTCTGAAGCACTACTAACTGCTTGCTTTTCTTGAAGCTAGATCATTCTGAAAATTTCCTGTTAGACCTATGAGTGCGAACATATGGTATCTGTCCTTCTCTGCCTGCAGTCAGACATTTAAAAAGGACTTCAGCACCAGATATCTTCCTTCCAACATTTCCGTGATTGAATGATTGAGACTCACAGCCTCCCCACCAATGACATTCATCTTCTCTTCATCCACTTCATCCAATAGCTGCACCCTAGGCCTTGTCATTGTCTGGATGTAAACCCCCTTAAAATCATCAGCCTCACCCTCCACTGTCAGAAGCCACCTCCCTCCCCTCTCTCTGCCCAGCTCATCACTTTCAGAGGGGCTTCTAGCTCCTTCCTTCCTCCTTCTCTCCCAGTTTTTCAGTTCCCTCTTCTCTACCTATAGATCCCCTTTCTCTTCTTGCCTCTGTATTTACTCATCAACACCTGCAGCCCCTCACTCCCCACCCCTCCAGGGCTGCCAGCCCTCATGCTCCCCACTGGACCGGTGCGGCCCTTCCAGGCAGTGCAGGGCACCTAGAGGAGAGCACAGACAACGAACTGAATTACTACCGACAAAGAGCTGTGTAGCGCTGAGCGCATTATTAACCTCTCTGAGCATCAGGGGATGAGAAACCCTATTCGTAGGAGAAATAAGAGAGATAATAGGTGAAATGAGATTCTTTTTAAATACATTTTTATCCTTTTGTCTTTAGCATCTCCTACCTCTGTGATCTTCCCCTGGTATCCAGAGATACCTACCCAGAGGGCAAGGGGATAAACGGGTGGGTATAGATGATTAAAGTAGCAGTGCAATTAGAGGCAGAATGTAGTTTTCTTCTAAAATCGGTCATTGAGATGCAAAACTAAAGGCCTGAGGAAAGTAGGATTTAGAGATGATGACAAGGGGTGCCTGGGTGGCTTAGTCGGTTAAGCATCCGACTTTGGCTCAGGTCATGGTCTTACAGTTCATGAGTTCAAGCCCCGCGTCAGGCTTTCTGCTGACCGCTAGCTCAGAGCCTGGAGCCTGTCTTCAGATCCTGTGACTCCTCTCTCTGACCTTTGCCTGCTCACGCTATCTCTCTCTCTCTCCCAAAAATAAAAAACATTAAAAATTTTTTTAATAAAAAAATAAAAAAAAATAGAGATGATGCCAAAACATCGCTTGGAAAGATAATAGGAAGGAGCCAGGTGCACCTGCCCCTTATTCAGCCTCCATCCACAGGAGGGGCCTGAGGGGGAGGAAACAGCAGGAGAGGAGAAGGGCTAGGTTTGTCACTTTTCAAGAGTCCAGCACTCACCCAAGCAGGAAACCACGACACCTGGGCGGAGCCGAGGTTGTGGAAGGGAAATCCAGAGCGTATTATTAAGTCATTTAATCATCAATACAGCGCCACAGAATCATTATAACCTGCACTAAAATACCACAAGACTATTATTGGCCCCATTTCACAGAAAAGGAAAGTAAGTGACAGAGTCAGGATTCTAACGTAGGCCAGCTGGCCTCAAAGGCCATGCTCTTAGCCACCATACCACACAGTCTTTCTTTTTTTTTTTAATGTTTATTTATTTTTGAGAGAGAGAGAGAGAGAGAGCACAAGTTGGGGAAGGGCAGAAAGAGAGGGAAACACAGAATCTAGAAAAGGCTTGGAGCTGTCAGCACAGAGCCCGATGTGGGGTTCAGACCCACAAACCGTGAGATCATGACCTGAGCTGAGGTCAGACTCAACCAACTGATCCATCCAGGCGCCCTTACACAGCCTTTAAAATAAACCTCAGTTCCCTACACTCAGCCACCCCCTTCTCTGTTAAATGTCAGGGCTAAGAAGCACAGTCAGAAAATTACCTTGGGTTTCATGCTATTGCTACTTGAGGTCTAAGCTCAGCGGGGCCTCAGTCTGCTCTGTCACCTGCTCTCGGCCACTTCCTCCCCAAGTCCTTCAGCGGCGTCCCTAAGCCTTTCCCATCCCCTGCCTCCCTCCTGTTAAGCGATGAATTTGCCTGGGACTCACATCTTTCCCTCCTTTCACATCATCCCCGCGCATAACTGACTGGACACCAGGAACATCCAAATCCAGTCCCGAAACTCTAAGTAGTGATGAAATTTCACTAATCCATGAAAACAGAAAAACAAGGACAACAGGGAGTTTCTCATTAAGCTAAGGTAATTAAATTTAAACAATTTCTTTAGTTCTGACATTATGGCCTTTTTTTTTTTTTTTTTAGTGTTTATTCCTTGTACGCTGCCTTTCAAAAGTGCGAAGACTGCTTGCACAAGAAAAGAAATCCCCTTTGCTGTGTTAAGACATTGAGTTTTGGGGGTTCTTTACTAGCCCAGTTCTGAAACTTTGTCTCTGAACATCTCTACCTTCTTTGCACTCTTCAAAACTATTAAGATCAGTGCTTCCCAGGTGTACAATGTAATGATTCAGCGCTTCTGTATCTTACTCAGTGCTCATCAAGATGAATGTACTCGTAATCTCCTTTATCCATCTCACCCGTCCCTCCGTCCACCTCCCCTCTGGCAACACCAGTTCTCTGTGTCCTTGATGCTGTGGCATCTGAGACCTTGCCCGCCCAGGCTAGCGAATCTCCAGACGTAACAAGCTACTTCCGGGAGAGCTCACCTTTCACATGCGAACTAACCAATCCAAAGCCGATATCCTGCCGCCTACCTTCATCAGGACTCCACAGGGTCCTTACATTTGGACCACTGTCCCCCCCTCCTCCGCCCCCCCCCCTCCCCCCGTCCTTATCAACCCAGGGCCAGACACCGGATAACACAGGACAGCCCCCTTCACCCTAGAGCCTACTGAAATTATTTAAGCCAGCCAATCCCAGACCTGCTTACCCTGACTCACCTGTTCCTTTATGTGCCAAAGGAACATAGCAGAGGCGCTCACCCATGCCTTCCCCTCCCTCCTGCCTCCTGCCTGACTCTGGTGCGCCCCCTGTGGACATGTGCGGTAAGGCATGCATCCTACTCTTGGAAAGAAACTATCCCTTCAGTGACAGTCATCTCCTGATCTGTTGGCCTCACCATTCCCAAATGACATCAACTACATTTCCAAACAGGACCTCAACGAGCTTTTGTTTATGTAGGTTCTATATACTTATATTTACTGTTGGAGGTATTAAAATTGATAGAGTTTTAAAATATGTACTAATTCTTGGGTCGCCTGGGTGGCTCAGTCAATTCAGCACCTGATTTCGGCTCAGGTCATGATCTCATGGTTCGTGAGTTCGAGCCCCATGTTAGACTCTCTACTGTCAGCACAGAGCCTGCTTCGGATCTTCTGTACCTACACGGCTTGTTCTCTCTCTCTCTTTCTCTCTCTGTTGGAAAAATAAATGAAAAATTTAAAAATGTTTTAATAAATAAAAACACACACTAATCCTTTGAAAAAAACAATCACATTATACATTAGCATAACATCTTGATGAAAAATCACTATGCTTTCCAAAAAATATGGTGAGGAGAGTAGCATTGTTTTAGTGTTTGCAGATCTCTTTAATGTCTGGCTTAATAGACTGGAACTCTGAGTTTCAGTCTGCCTCTGGGTTCAAAAAGTTACAAGACCATACTCTGGAAAACGCCACAATACCCTAATGAGAGATAGAGAATGAAGAAGGCAAATACCACGTTAGTATCAAAAACTGCTCTTGAGGGGCACCTGGGTGGCTCAGTCAGTTAAGTGTCTGACTTCCACTCAGGTTATAATTTCATGGTCTGTAGTTTTAAGCCCCATGTTGGGTTCTGTGCTGACAGCTCAGAGCCTGGAGCCTGCTTTGGATTCTGTGTCTCCCTCTTTCTCTGACCCTCCCCTACCTGTGCTCTGTCTCTGTCTCTCTCTCTCAAAAATAAATAACATCCAAAAAATTTTTTTAACTGATCTTGAAATTGATTTTGACCTCACACACCCACTGAAAGGGTCCCAATCTGAGAATTCTGATCCTAACAATCTTCATTAATACAGACACGTTTTTGAGCTCCTAAAATTTGCACACTAAAAGAGAATTTACTGATTAAAAGTTTAAGTTAAAATTGTCCTCTACACTTTTTCAGGGTCATAGTCTTAGTGCGGGGCTTCAGGAAAGCAGAGCATGATGCCTGGTTTCGGAGTTGTGCCGCAACAAAACGCCACAGGCTAGGCGGCTCAAAGAGTCGAAATGGATTTTCTCTCAGTGAGACTGAAAGTCCAAAATCAAGGTGCTGCCTGGTTTGGTTTCTGGTGAGACCCCACTTCCTGGCTTGCAGACGGTGCCTTCTCACTATGTCCTCGCGTGGCCGTCCCTCCCCGCACATGTGGGGGGAGAGAGAGAACTCTCTGGTGTCTCTGCGTTGTAGTACAAGGCCACCAGTCCTATTGTGTAGGGCCCCACCATTATAATTTCATTTACCCTTAATTACCTCCCTAAAGGCCCATCTGCAAATACAGTCACACTGGGAGCAGGGTTCCAACTTAAGAATTTTTGAGGGGTCCCTGAGGGGCTCCATCGGTTAAGTGTCTGCCTTCAGCTCAGGTCATGATATCAGGGTCTGTGAGTTCAAGCCCTGTGTTGGCCTCTGGGCTGATGGCTCAGAGTCTGGAGTCTGTTTCAGATTCTGTGTCTCCCTCTCTCTCCGCCCTTCTCCTGTTCATGGTCTGTCTGTTTCTCTCTCTCTCAAAAATAAACATTAGAAAATTTCTCTTAAAAGAGTTTTTGGGGAGGACAAAATTCAGTTCATAATAGAAGGCAAAAACCTAAAAGAATGAATGCGAGGGGGGGAAATTGAGTCAAGGAAAGAGGTGATGCAAAGCGATATAAGGTGTTACCACCCTGGCTACCACTTCATACAAAACTTTGAAAAAATATGTCAGTTAATGCCTGCTGGGCACATTGGAGGTCTCCAGAAGGGCTGCAAGGAAGATTTGCATCTCAGAGTACCTGGGTGGCTCAGTTGGTTAAGTGTCTGACTCTTGATCTCAGCTCAGGTCTTGATCTTAGGGTCATGAGTTCAAACCCCAAGCTGGGCATAGAGAAGAAAGAAAGAAAGAGAGGGAGGGTGGGAGGGAGGGAAGGAAGGAAGGAAGGAAGGAGGAAAGAATTGCATCTCGGAGTATTTTGCAGGAGAAAGACAGTAGCCGCCTGACTCTCCGTAGCCCCACTTCCTATTTCCTGTTAATCAAGGTTCACCTTACAGAAAACTCACTCACCCACAGTGCTGGGTAGCACCCTCTAGCCCCTCCGAGGGGCTAACGTCCATTCTGCACAGTGTGGCATTTCATCCAAGCCCAGAGTGGGGGAGTGATAGAGCATGGTAGACATTAAGCCTTGGTCTTCAACCCAGACTTCAGCAAGAACAGTGCTGGAAGGCACACAGTCTAGGAGGTGAGTCGTGCCTATGCGGGGAAGGAGACAGGTGAGGCGGCCGGAAGACGCCTGCTCTGGACACAATTTGACATTCACAGGTGGTTCAGAACTACTTCCGCTCTAAGTACAGGGCTCTTGCTGTCCCAACATGGCAACCCTTCCCAAAAGGAGCTTGTATATGAGGTCTTGAGAAAGTATGTTTTGATAGTCATATAAACAATGATCACACTGTAAATGAAATGTAATGAAAATATTTAATAACTGAACACAATAATGCATCTAATTTGTGCATTTACAGATAATTCTTAACCTATAACAAATATGTTTGATATTCACTAATTTGAACTCCCAGTGCAACTTAATACACTGTATGATTCAGGGGCGCCTGGATGGCTCAGTGGGTAGATGTCCAACTCTTGATTTCAGCTCATGTCATGATCTCATACTTATGAGACCTAGCCCCATGTCAGGCTCTGTGCTGAGCAAGGAGCCTGCTTACGATTCTCTCTCTGTTCCTCCCCTACATACTCTCTTTCTCAAAAAAAAAAAAAAAAAAAAACACTGTATGATTCAGATTTGCTTAACAGACAGTGGAGTGAACTATACTGTAGTTTACTTTTCTAATGAAATGTGTGAAGCCTATCAAATCATGGTGAGAAGTGTGGGAGCCCAAGATACATTCATAAAGGCAGTCAATTGAGAGTTATCTTATCACATCTGGGTAATTTTTAACTGCAAGTGACATTGGAAAATACTTTAAGAAGGGAGTAGGCAGGGGTCACACTCACTACAAAACCATTATGCCCTTGTTATTCTACAGAACAAAAGTATGGGTGCCTGGGTGGCTCAGTTGGTTAAGAGTCCAACTCCTGGTTTTGGCTCAGGTCATGATCTCACAGTCGTGGGTTTGAGCCCCACATTGGGCTCTGCACTCACAGAACAGAGCCTGCTTGGGATTCTCTCTCTTCTTCCCTTTCTCTGCCCCTCCCCCATGCTCTTTCTCAAAAGAAATAAAATTTTTAAAAATTTAAAAAACAAAGAACAAAAATACATAAGCTCTAGTTGACACTAGATAATGAGAAATATCATGGCTGCCTGCTAAAGAGTCTTAAATATTGAACTGTGGGACATCTTCATTTCCATTGAAACTTTTTTGTGTTTTCAAATTCCTTAGCCCTATTGTATTCATTGTTAGTTTCAAGGTTTATCACATGATTTGTCATGGACGTGTATGTGTGTGTGTTTTATGTTTAGGAACTAGAATAGTTATTTCAAGTGACTTATAAAAAAACAGACATGCTCAGCAGACAATATTAAAACTCTCCAGAGAACTGAAAACATACACACATGATCACACTTCTGAAATAAACTGGAGTTAATCACAGAGGAGACAAGAATAGGTGGGCAGGTGTGTCCTGGGCATGACCGCAGGAACAGAATGCCCAATGGCCTTGACCGCTGTGAAGCACTACCTACAAGTCCTATAGAGTGAGTCAGATGAGGAGGCTGACAGTTCTGGTGGCCAGAAGTCACACAAAACTCTGAGACCCACACAAAGTATATCACGTCTCCTTAATTAGAAATTCGTTATTTTACCAATACCTGAGCACCCAGAACTTCCAAATGTCAGTCTCCAGCCCCATTTTCTCTACGAGTTCCAGACTATACTTTCACTGCGACATCTTGAAATCATCATGCTTCAGGCTGAATCCACTGCAGACCTGCCTTTCCTTCTATACTTCTGGTCTTAGTTGATAGAGAAATGCACTTATTAAGTTAGCCATTCCATTCATCCCGTACCACGTTTTTCATGGGAGGCACTGGGAATACAACAATAAAGACAGTGCTGTCCCTTTCCTTATGAATCTTACATTCTGTTAGTGAAATGAACAATAACTAAACTTGGGTGTGTGCACACGTGTGTGTGTGTGTGTGTGTGTGTGTGTGTGTGTGTGTGTGTTAGTGGTGAGTTCTATGGGGAAAAAAGCAGAGTAAAGGGCTTGTGAGTTATAGGACATGTCATTTTATACAGGTAGTCAGAAAAGGCCTCATTATATTAAATTCCTGTCTTCTTTGCCTCCAACAAATCCTCTTACTGGTCTCCCTGCCTCTGTGTCTCTCCTCCACCTCATTCCATTTTCCATGCTTCCATCCGAGTCATTTTTTAAAAAAGATTTTATTTTTGAGTAATCTCTACAGCCAATGTGGGGCTCAAACCTTCAACCCAAGGTCAAGAGTCACACGCTCTACCGACTGAGCCAGCCAGGTACCACCTGAGTCATTCTTCTAAAATTCAAATGACTGTCCCCCATTTATTATTATTCATTATTCTAGGTTCTTCACAATTCGGTCCCCCTACTTTTTAAACTATAACTTCTATCACTCTCCAGTTGCCTGTGAGAATTAATTTCACCATCTCCATTGGTTCTAAATGTAGGTGGGTATAAAACAGCTTTATCATAAGTATTTGTTTTCCATTAATCTCTCCATTATAATGTGATCCCTTGGATAAAGACTGGCCCAGTGCCTGGCACACAGTAAGTAAGAAGTAAATATTTGCTTGACTCATTTGAAATAAAAAAAATTTTTTTTCTTGAAAATTTAATTTTAACCTTCCTTTAATGGAATTTAGCTCTGGCAGAATTTCAGAGTGTCTAATTGTTACTCAGTTACCTAATGCTTTATGACTGTTGCTTTTGGAGACATCCCAGCAAAGTGAAATTATCTAGACCAGCAGGTGATAGGAAATTTGTTACCCAGATGTCATAACAATTTCCAGTGAATCCTTCCCAAAATTTGGGTTTTGTGAACTTCATCAGCTCTGTACCTGCTCTGAAATTTTGGACAAATGAGAGTGTGGTGATGGACACGGCCCATGCTTCTAGAATGCTCTCATCTCTCTGATGCTGTGTATAACAGGGTACTGACCGAAGTGGTGACCTGGCCGAGGCAACTCTTAAATCAGGGCTTTTGTTGTTGATTATGAATTCCCCGTAACCCAATAGTGAACAGTGGTTAAAAAAAAAGCAAACAAAAACCCAATGCAAGACAAAACAAAAAAACTCTTGCTTTACTATAATTCTGGTGATAACACTAGAGAAAAGTTCAAAGCCAGTTTTACTTATTCATGCAGCATCCTCAAAAGGTGGAAAAATAAAGAAACAGTTCACTATCTTCTAAAGATAATGACATAAAAAATGGACCTCCAGGGGGCACCTAACTAGCTTGGAAGGTGGAACATGGATCTCAAAATCTTGAGGTTAAGTCCAAGCCCTACAAAGGGTGTAGAGATTACTCCAAAAATTGAATCTTTAAATAAAATACAGAACACAGGTCTTCTGACTCCCATTATGTACTTGTTTTATTTTATTTTTTTAATGTTTGTTTATTTTTTAGAGAGAGAGCGAGAGAGCAAGTATGAGTGGGGGAGGAACAGAGACAGAGGGAGACAGAATCTGGAGCAGGGTCCAGGCTCTGAGTTGTCGCACAGAGCAAGATGTGGGGCTTGAACCCATGAACCATATGATCATGACTTGAGATGAAGTCAGATGCTTAACTGACTAAGCCACTCAGGCGCCCCAATATGTACTTATTTAAAAGGCAAATGTACACAAAAATTATTTGGATAAAGTATAAGTGACTCCAACTGTTAGGCCTTTGGGATACTAGGGTGAAACTATATAAATTAAGTGGGAAGTTCAGATATCTGTACATGAAACTACTATATCACTCTCATTTCTGTCCAACAAAATAAGGATTTAAAAATAAGTATTAATAAATATAATTTACCCTATGAACAAATCAAACCTTAAGTATTTAAATGATTCTTCAATTATGTTAATAGCAATTATTGATTTTAGCGGGAAGATAAAGATTCTCCTAACTTAAGCACGTGGTGAACTGCCAATCTAGGGGAGACATGTTTTAGGCTCAGGGCTATGAAGGTTAGAAGATATTTTTTTCAACTTAATGTAGGTGTTGGATAAATGCTGCATTTAGAACTTTTTAAGGGAATAAAACTGGCCTCAGTTAACTTACTACGTTATTTTTCGTATTCGGCTTTCCATGAAGGGGGAAAAAATAAACTCTTGCAGAAGGTAATGTTTTCCCATGAAATATAGTTTAGTCTTTCTTTCTCTGATTGTGTAAAAGAAATGTATTTCTTGCCAAAGAACAGGATTTGAAAACATGAGCTGAATATTTGTTAGGATATAAAACAATTCCATGTTTCCATTTATTTTTTTCTTGGCAACACTTCTTTTTAAAAAAAAATTAATGCTTATTCACTTTTGAGAGAGAGACAGAGCGTGATTGGGGAGGGACAGAGAGAGGGAGACACAGAATCCAAAGCAGCTCCTGGCTCTGAGCTGTCAGCACAGAACTTGATGTGGGGCTCGAACCTACAGACTGTGAACTCATGATCTGAGCTGAAGTTGGCCGCCTAACCAACTGAGCCACCCAGGTTCCCCTCTTGGCAACATTTTCAAGCAGAGTTTGTTATGAAGGGGAGAGTAAGCTCAGTATAATGAAAAAAGTACAGCATCCGAGGCATTGCCTCTTCTCCTGCAGGAAACAGATGTCACATATTCTGCATCATCCAGTTTTACAAACAAGGCTTTTACCAGAGAACCACTAAAAATATTCTTTCATATGATATTTCCCAGCAATTATATTGTAAATGAGTTCTCTGCTTCATAATGTGCTACTAAGAGTACAGGTATTGGAATTCTTACTACATTCTAAACATTTTTTAAAGTCTATTTGAGAGAGAAATTACATGCACAAATTGGGGAGGGGCAGGAAGAGAGAGAGAGGGAGCTAGAGAATCGCAGAGAGGCTACACACTTTCAACACAGAGCCCAATGCAAGGCTCAGTCTCATAAACCATGAGACCATGACCCAAGCTGAAATCAAAAGTTGGTTATTTAACTGGCTGAGCACCCACGTGCCCCTGGAATTCTTACTACATTCTATTAACAAACCCTTATAGAGCACTGGGAAGAACCAGAGAAAGATAACTGTATTGAAAATAGTCCTTTACATCATTAAGAAAGTGACAAGACAACCCACAGAGAGAAAATATTTGCACATGATGTATCTGATAAGGGACTCATAAACAGAATATGTAATGAACTCTTTTACCTCAACAATAAAAATCACCCAACTTTTTTAAAATGTACAAAATATTTGAATAGACATTTCTCCAAAGAAGATAAAACAAATGGCCACTAAGTACATGAAGAGATGTTCAACATCATTCATCATTAAGGATACATGAGCACAGATGAAAAACCACAGTGAGATACAATTTCATACTTACTAGGATGATTAAAATCAAGAAGATAGATAATAACAAGTGTTGGCAAGGATGTAGAGAAACTTGAATCTTCATATATTGCTGGTGGCAATGTAAAATAGTGCATCTGTTTTGGAAAAGCATTTGGCATTTCCTTAAAATATTGGAAAAATCATATAACACAGCAATTCTACTCCTAGGTACATATCTAAGAGAAGCGAAACCATGTTCACAAACAAAAAACTTATACATGGATATTCATAGCAGCATAGTTAAAAAGTAGAAATGGGCTTAGTCAGCTAAGCATCTGACTCTTGATTTCAGCTCAGGTCGTGATCTCATGAACAGTGAGATGGAGCCCTGAGTTCTGTGCTGACAGTATGGAGTCTGCTTGGGATTCTCTCTCTGTCCGCCTCTCTGTCCTTCCTCTGCTCACGTGCTTGCTCTCTCTCTCAAAAAAAAACTTTAAAATATTTGTTAAAAGTAGAAACAATTTAAGTGTTTATTGACTGATAAATACATGAATAAAATGTAGTATATCCATTCAATGGATTATTGTTTGTCAGTGAAAGTAATAAAGTACTGATACATATTACAACATGGATAATTCTTGAAAACATGATGTTACATGAAAGAAGCCAGTCGCAAACGGTCACACAGTATATAATTTCATTTATACAAAAAGTCTGGAACAGGCAAATCTATAGAGACAGGAAGTAGATTCCTGGTTGCCAAAGGCTGAGGGAATGAGTTTCTTTTCCTGGTAACAAAATGTTCCTGAAATTACATAGTGATGATAATTTTACAACTTTTTGAATACACTAGAATATACTGAATTATATACTTTAAAAAGGTAAATTTAATGTTATGTAACTCAACAAAGCTGTAATTTTAAAAATACAGATTTTTATACAGGTAAAAAAATCTAAAAATATGAAAAATTTTCAAATTGGGAAAATATTTTATAAATATCATTTTTCTTAATAGTATTGTCATCGGTTATAGGAGCTCAGAAACAATATGGACAAAAATTGGTGAAGGCCATACTTTGACCTAGTTACTTCCTGGCAGGTTCAGCACCAGGGACAGCTCCTCTGCGTAGGCTGTACTTACAAAGGTACCATTCAAAAGGCTCCCTAGGTCGTGCAGATGTTTCCCAAAAGTGACATCTCTATTGTGCTTTTTTTATTTTTAAAACTGTCATATATTATGGGAGACAGATTGTCTTTATATATACATTTTGTGAGCACTTGAACAGGAAATACAAGATCTGCAACTTCATTAGTACATCCAGCAAAATATATTGATTGATTGTTATGTACAGGTACTCAGCATGAACTCTTTGACAAGTCACTTGCCTCTAGATAGCTTCGTTTCCTTATCCAAAACTTGTCAATAATTACGCATGCATGACAAACTAGGCTAATATTTGTGAAATAACTCACAGGGTTTGTATTCATGAAAGGTATTTTTATTACTGAATCATTTAACAAGCCATCCTATTGCATTATCAAGCAATTTACTTTGGGAGCATCAAGTCTCCCATGACATTAGAAGCCCAGACTGCTGTCCTGGAAATAGTCGGACTATGTTAATAGCCTTCATGGCAAGAACTATCTTTTTAAGGATGCTTCAGACGGGCACAAGTACCTGAAAGATGGGCTTGGAAATGGATCCATTTCTAAAAATGAGGAATAAGTAAAAAGCTATTCATCTAATCCTTCACCTTTCTAAATTAATCCAACAACCATCTTCTGCACATAATTGCAGATCAAGTCCACTACACAAATTCCTATATGATCAATCCTGTCATATAGAACTTATCTGTAGGGTGAATGTTAATTCTAACCCCATATGACACTGTTATAAAGGAATTCCGCAAGATTTAACACTTCAAAATAAGAGGTTATATACAAAAGTTCCATGAATTTTGAACAGCAAAATATGTCAAATCATGTAACCTCATGTCTTAATCTGTATGACTGCAGTGGAGTATGTGGATAAGATGCTCTATAGAAAATCTAACTAGGGGCACCTGGATGACTTAGCTAAACGTCTGACTTTAGCTCAGGTCACGAACTCGTGGTTTGTGAGTTCGAGCCCCACGTGGGGCTCTGTGCTGACAGCTCAGAGCCTGGAGCCTGCTTCGGATTCTGTGTCTCCACCTCTTTCTCTGCTCCTCCCTTGGTTGCATTCTCTCTCTCTCAAAAATAAATAAACATTAAAAAAATTTTAATCTAACTAAATGTGTATGGTTCAGTCTCACTGTTTTCTATTCTTACTCAAAAGATTTGGTTTTAGTTGCCATTTACTTATTCATATTTAAATATCAAAATCACTAGCACAGGAACTTTGCCAAATCCCATAAGGTCAGATGCAGCTTCCTTAAGAAGAAAAAAAAGGCAATTATTGATCTTTTTATTATTTATTTGTTTATTTTTTATGGTTTATTTTCTGGTAATTATTGATTTTTAAAGGGAACAGAGTGGAAGGCAGCCATTTGCTCTCTCAGTGTCCACTATTTCGTTTGCTCTGGCCTAAGTAAAAACGTGTAAGAGGTCAGAGTCCATTTCCATAGGAACTCTTGGGTTCATTAGCACAAAAGTTGTCAATAATACTTCTCCCCTGAGGAAAGAAAGTCCGTCAATCTGAGTAGGCACAAATTGGAATCCCCAACACTCTGAGAAGCTGGGAAATGGATCTTGGGTCCAAATGTTTCAAAAGGCAAAAGCTTCCCATGTCCATTCCGTAATGATTCGTTAATCCTTACCTGTTCCTCTGGTAATTAATTAGTTATTTCTTCAACTATAGTATTTATAATATAATTGTTTCTTCAACTATAAGGCCATGTGAAAGGTAGCTGTTCTCTTGTGGCGCACAGAATCTCAACAGTGCGCTGCTGCTGTCCTTACTGATTTCCCAGCTCGCTGTCTGTCCTGCGCGGTTGTTCTCTACTCATCCCATCTGCTCTTTGTTCATTCTCCTCCTTATTTCCTACTATTGGTTCATTAGCTAGACTTCCACATTCCAGTTTTTCGTGGTTGTGCTAATGCTAATAACATATCTCCTTAACTTACCAAGTCTACTTTGAATGTTGGAATGTTATGTAATAGCAGCCGCATACTTCCACTTTCCCCTTCCATCCTTTGTGCTATCGTCATATATTTTGCTTCTGCATAAGTTATGAAATCCACAACATGTTATTTTTGCTTTATATAGTTAGTTACTTTTCAAAGAATTTTTTAAATAAAAAGAAAACACTTTCATGTTTACCCACATATTTATATTCCTTGTGTTTTCATTTCCTTGTATAGATCCAAGTTTTCATCTGGTTTTATATTTCTTCTGCCTGAAGAATTTCCTTTAATATTACTTACAGTGATGTTCAATTGCAAAGTCTCTCAGCTTTTTTAAGTGTTTAGTTATTCATTTTTGGGGAGGGAGGAGCAGAGATAGAGAATCCCAAGCAGGCCCTGTGCTGTCAGCTCAGAGCCCAATGTGGGGCTTGGTCTCACTAACATGAAATCATGAACTGAGCTGAAATCAAGAGTTGAATGCTCAACTAACTGAGTTATCTAGGCATCCCATCTTAAAAAGGCTTTATTTCATCTTAGGTTGAACATTTTATTTTATGTCAAAGTTTTATTTATTAAATGATCTCTACACCCCATGTGGGGCTTGAACTCGTGACTCTAAGATCAAGACTTGCATGCTCTTCTGACTGAGCTAGGCAGGCACCCCTTAAGTGGCAAAGAGATTTTTGCTAGATATAGAACTGCATGTTAACCGTATTTTTTTTTCACTCTGCACTTTAAAGATTCCATACCATGGTCTTCTACCTGTATCATTTCTGAAAAGAAATATGCTCTCATTATTTTTTCCTCCGTAAAACATGTACCTTTTTTCTTTGGCTGATTTTAATATTTTTTTCTCTTTATCATTGTTTTTCAACAATTTAATTATAATGTGCTTTGATATGATTTGTGTGTGTGTGTTTATCCTCTTTGAGATTCACTAAGGTTTGTAGATCCATGGATTCATAGTATTTATTAAATTTGGAATTTTTGGGGGGCACCTGGGTGGCTCAGTCAGTTAAGCATCCGGCTTGGGCTCAGGTCATGATCTCATGGTTCGTGGGTTCGAGCCCCACGTTGGGCTCTGTGCTGACAGCTCAGAGCCTGGAGCCTGCTTCAGATTCTGTGTCTCCCTCTCTCTCTGACCCTTCCCTGCTCGAGCTGCCTCTCTCTGTCTCTCAAAAATAAATAAAAATCATTAATAAAAAACTTTTTTTTAATTTGGAAGTTTTTCAGTCATTATTTCTTCAGATATTTTTCTGTCTCCCTTTCCTCCCCACCACTAAATCACAGTTTTCTGGGATTCCTGGGATTCCAATTATACATACAATAAACCATCTGATATTTTCTGCAGGTCACTGAGGCCTCATTTATTTTTTCCACCTTTTTTTCCGTGTTGCAGATTGAACTGTTTGTATTGCTGCATCTCCAGGTTTGCTGGTCCTTTCTTGTCCCATGTCTCAGCTGCAGTTAATCTCATTCAGTGTATTTTTTTTTTTCATTTCAACTATTTTATCTCCAGAATTTCCATTTGGTTCTTCTTATATCTTCACACATCCTCTCCATTCTATTCATATTAAAAGATCCATAAGTATAGAGTATTTATAATAAGTATTTCAAAGTTTTGTGTATTAATTCTACCATCTCTGTCATTGGTGGATCTTTTTCTGTTGACTCTTTTGTTTTCTCTTGGTTATGGGTCATGATTTCCTGACTCTTGGCAGGTCCAGAAATATTTTACTAAAGGTTGAATATTGAGTTGTTAGGTTACTGAGTATCTCAACTTTGCTATCTTTCTTTGAAGAACATTGGTTTTGTTCTGAAGAAAGTTATCCTATTCAAAGGTCAAATGGATTTGATCTTTTTATGGCTTTTTAAAAAATTGTTTCAGAGTAGGTCTGCAGTCACCTCAGTTCTGAGCTAAGTTAGCCCTACCACTAAGGTGTGCCCTCTGGGTTTCTTGAAGTCAATTTGGAAACTGATTTTCTTGAAAGCATAATGTTGGAAGATCCCTGGCCTGACCTTGGGAAGAGATTCAAAAAATCCTTTCTTCCCTATGGTGAAGCTTGAAACCAGAGTTTTGAGGAGGGAACATGGGATATGAGGTTAGCTGCAGGTGCACAGAAGAACCAAACCGACGGCTAGATGCTGAGACACAGTTAGAATGTTCCTATAATGAGAAGTGGCTGTCAGTATTCAACCATTAATCACATGGACAGCAGACCAGTGTAATAATTGGTTCAGTTTGTATACAAGGGTTTAATAGCTTTTCTGGCCTGCCCCATAGATGATGCTGACCCTCCCAGTCTCTGTTAGTAGGCAATGCATTAGTCTGACCATGCATCTCCTTAGGACCATCAATCTACAAACAGGAACTTTGAGGCATTATTACAATTTTGAAAAGGGTGTCCCTCATCATGTATCTTTGCTTACATTCCTAAACGTTATAAACCTCTTTAAATGGTTTTATGTGGAGAGATTCTTTTCCAGTTAATATTTGAAGATGTCTATTTTGTTTTATCCATTTGAAAATGCCTTTGGTAACGACTTTTCATCACTTCCCCTTGTTTGACATAAAAATAGACATAGAAAAATAGAAGCTTCTGGATATGTGTGTCCGTTTAAATTTCCACCAGTGTCTACAAGATCCTGGTGTAGTCAAGACCGTTCTCTAGCCCAGGAAGGTGCTGTCTGAGGCTTCTCATGTGGGCGCCATTGGGGCAAAGAGAGCTATGTGTCCAACATGGGGCTTGAACTCCTGACCCCAAGATCAAGAGTCACATGCTCTATGGACTGAGCCAGGCAGAATCATTCTCTACCCTGCTCTGCACCCAAGGACATGGAACCCAGCACACTGCTTTGTTCCTCTTCCCTTGCCCTCTGGCTGCAGGTTGGGTTTAGCCAATGAGAGATACCAGCAGGAGATGAAAGGGCAGGGGGAGAGACGACAGCCGGGGATGTGTCTTCTCAAGCTCTCCCTGCCTCTGCTCCTCCAGGACTGCAGCTCCTGCTGGGCAGCCCCCTCTCCGCCTGCAGCCTCTCTGGGCTCCCTTAGCTTCATTTTCTCCCTTTGCCCTTTGGGCTCTGATGATAGTAACAGCTTCATGCTATGGCTGGTTCTTGGGTGCCTCGGCATCTTTTGTTGGTTCCCTTAACCTTATTTGCATCTCTGTAAACCCTCCTTCTCTAAATCATTCTTCGTTTGAACCATCAAGTGAATGCTGTTTCGTGCCAGGATTCTGACTAATACACACATTATGTGAAAAGTGAAGAATACAAAGCTTCGTACGGACCAAAACCAACCAAACAAGAACACCTAAAACTGACATCGAAAGTCTCATTACCTGGGACGCCCGGGTGGCTCAGTGGGTTAAGTGCCTGACTTTGGCTCAGGTTGTGATCTCACGGTTCACGAGTTCGGGCCCCACGTCAGGTTCAGTGCTGACAGTGCAGAGCCTGGACCCTAACTCAGATTCTGTGTCTTCTTCTCTCTCTGCCTCTCCCTTGCTTGTATTCTGTCTGTCTGTCTGTCTCTCTCTCTCTCAATAATAAACATTGAAAAAGTTTTTAAAAAAAGAAAAGTGTCTTTATCTGGAGGTGGTTTAGGAGTAAAGTCAGGAAGACAGTTTGGAGCATTTGAAACTATTCCATCATCTCTCTTTATTTATGTCTCTTGAGCTGGAGTCAGTGACTCTGGGTACATGGTAGGGAACCATGGCGACAGCACCGTCCATATCTGTTTTATAAGGGACTTGCTTCTTCCCACATGGGTAGTCAACTCGGTGACTGAGGTCATTGGAATAAAGCTTTAAGCCTGACTGCTGTTGTTACTATGATTTCCCTAGCACTGTTCAGCACATTTGCACATTCCAATAGGTCTTGATGATCATTAGCTTGTAAAAAGTATTTCCTCTTCCCTATATTTATTTTGGTTTTTTTAAAATCAAAGTATAGTTGATGTACAGTGTTGTGTTATATAGGTATACACCATAGTGATCTCGCAGTTCTGCACGTTACCCTGTGTTCACCATGATAATGTGGTTATCATCACTCACCACACATTAGTAGTGTTACTGACTATATATATGGACACTTCATGAATTTGCACGTCATCCTCACGCAGGGGCCACACTAATCTTCTCTGTATTGTTCTAGTTTTAGCACATGTACTTCCTGAAGCACATGATTTTTTTCTTTCTTTCTTTCTTTTTTTAGCCAAACATCCCTTGGCTTAGTTTAGCTGTATTGTTAACCTTTGAAATGTAGCTAAGCTTAATGTCTTCAACACAGCTTGGTCCGGAAATAGATTTAGTGGATTATCCATTTACAATAGCAAACTATCTTGTCTGATACCCACTATGAGGTTCTCCAAGACTTCCCCTTGTTTGTATAATGTCTAGAAAACCACAAATGCAATCTCATTAATGAGAACCACGGCCAGGTTTACCCCTCTAAGGGTCTGGGTATTCTGTTTCCTGGCCCCAGGCTGTCTTAACACCCATAATATCCTGTAGAAGTCATAAGAGGAATAGGGAAAACAATATCTCATTACAGTAAGCATAAAACTAACTTTGATAGAGCTGTTGGGAATTCTACGCAAGAGGTCCCTGATAATCAGATTTGACCTTCGTGCTTATGTGTAAGAGCGGTGGAGCCAATTTCCACTACCATGGAAATTTACTACTCGTGGCACAAAGAGAACAACAAATTAAGGAAGTCGTCATGGAACCTGGAGGAAGTAGACAATGCCAAATCCAACCTTTGCAACATGAAATTTAAGTACTGCAGCCAGAATGTGTCACAGAGCTAACCCACTGCAGATTAAAAACGTTGCTGAAAATGCACCTAGGTAAGGTTCAGAGGACCTGTAATCCGCTTGGCATCAAAACGCTGCAGGAAAGCTCCCAGGACTTTGGTCTGCATTTTCTGTTAATGGGAATAACACTCACTCCTGGGGTTTCTTTGTTTTTGTTAAGTTTGTTTATTTATTTTGAGAGAGAGAATTCCAAGCAGGCTCTGCACTGTCAGCTCAGGGCCCACTCAGCACTCGATTTCACAAACCATGAGACCATGACCTGAGCCAAAATCAAGACAGTCGCTTAACCAGTGGAACCACCCAGGAGCCCCTGGTCTGCATTTTAAAAATACCACATGTGTACCTGTTCAGCAACTTAAACAGATCAATAGCAACAAACCTTTGGAGGAGGGGAATTACTTGGGCACCTGCAACTTTTTCTTCTTTGTATCTTCACCTGACCACTGAGAAACTACTTCAGGAGGGCAGCCTTGTGCGACCGTTACCCTAACACCCCGGTGCCACCTGGCACTTGTCTTTGTTCATCTTCAGTCAACTCATTAATATTTTTATCAGGAGGATGTTCACTGATAAGATTACGATCCTTGATTATATGCTGATCTGAACTAGATGCTTCCTCCATCACTGAAGGTCACTCGTGGGCACCTGAGCTGTGAAAATCTCCAAACAATGAAATTCAAAGCACTCCTTGCTCACACCTGCTTCCCAGAACTTTTGAATCTGTGCTGCCGATACGCTGTCCTCACGCCCTGGCCACAGATTTTATAGAGTGTGGTATGTGGTTCAAGGGCTATGGGTCGGCTGAGCCAACCAGACCCTACTTGGGAATTTGAACTGGTGAACTCTGATGCAGTTTGCCTCAGTGGCAGGAGCAGCCATTTGTGCCCGGAAGATGAAGAGTGGGGGGCAGAGGTAGAGAGAGACCAAGAGGGGTAGGGAGAAAGAGAGAAAACAAGTGAGAGATCTTGAGCCATGAGACCATCTCTCATCTAAAACGTGAGAGCCACAGCTGGAAGCCTTAGTTCTTGGCTTTCCAGGGCCCAGGCGACTTCCAAGGGAGCTGGCTGGACTTCCTGCCCTGTGGCTCTGTGGGCTTCTCCCTCTCAAACTCGCTTAAGTGGTTTTCTGTCATCACAACCCAAACGGCTTGAACAGAACCCAAAGTATGTTAGGAACTCCTACGTCTTGCATTCCTACAAGACTGATATGATAATGATCATAAAACAGCGACTTAAGCTGCTAAACATTTCCCGTTCAAAATAAAACCCACACAGAACTGGAATTCATGGATTTTCCAAAGCTCTTCCTTAGTGCAGAGATTCAGCTCATGACCCCTCTTTGGCCCACTACATGGGAGTCCTGGAAAAGCTAAGCAGAGCGGTGCTCATTTGGAGCTCTGCAGACCGTCAGGGACCAAGGTGTAATGAATGTACCTGGTTCATACAGTCTGCTGGAAACCCTGTTATTAATTACGCTCTCCTGTCTCACTTGCCACTGAGAGGTATTTTCCTCTGTGCTGGTGATAAGCTTCGAGGCCTTTACTTGTGCCGTGGGTGGTGTATCCTGCTCCTGACTCGAGTAAATATCTGAGATGCTCTCAGGTGTTCCTGCCATGGGATCACACGTGCAGGCTGCCCAAGCCCCTGCCTCCTTTAGCCACACCACCCTTACCCTACGTCTCTGCCTCCAACCTGGGGCCCGGAGGAGGCCGGGCAGAGCCTGGCGCCCAGGTCAGGCCTTTCCGCAGGCATGGAACTAGGCCCGTGTGCTCCCCAGACATCTACGGTCCTGTTCATTCTTGGAAATCCGTGACCCCACTTCATAAATGTCCTTCCATGAGCCATTATTTACTTAAAAAACTGCCCCTGGGTGAGGTCACTGTCCTTGGTTAATTTTAACCTCACTAGAGATAGAATGTTGGCAAAACTTGGTTTGACCTCTAATGTCTACTGTGGCCATTCCGCAGGTCACTCTGACTTGGTGAGTATGTCAGGACTTCAGGAAGCTTCCCTCCCCAGGACATCTAAAAACTTGCTCTCTGTAAGTTCTGGATCAATAAAAAGAAATTGTAGGGGGAAAATCATCTTTAAATAGTAACAACTGTCCCTGGCTCTCATGATCAACTCGCAATTTGGAAATTACTTGATATTTGAATGAGCTCTGTTCTCGCAATGATGTAAGACCCATAGCCCTCCCACAGGAGACTGAAATCCAGTAAAGAAGTAAAATGTCACGATGGAGGTTTTTGTTAGCACAAAGAACTGAAATCAAAATGAGGTTCTTGCTAGCTTCTGCTTAGAGGGCACAGAGGCCCGTGAAAGCCTGGAAGGCAGATGCCAGCCCTCATTCACCCCGCAGTCAGGTGCCCCGAGCAAGACACACACCGTACAACTCCACACAGCGCCTTGGTTGGACCAGTAACAGCAAAACCCCACAAAACAACAAAAACAACAAACGCCCGGCTCTAGGCAAAATCCCAAACCCCCTAGTAAATACATCAGAATCTACGGATTCTTGCCTGAAATGCCTATTTCGGTGCTTCCGGCTGTGGTCCGTAGGCCAGGGTCACACTGGTGAACGTTTGTTGTCCGTCTACAGTAACACATACAGAAAAGGAGAGGAAGCGTTTGGAAACGTTTACAGCAACGAGATCTCAGTGTAACAGTTTTACTGTATTTTGCAGAAGTGCCAGTCTGCAAAGGACTGGAAACTTTAAAACCCTGTCCTTCTCCGTGAATAGTTTCACAAGCACTGCCCTGCCGCAGTTCTCAAAGGGAAGAAGCCACTTTCCTTCCTGCTCTAACAAGAAAGTCGTGCAGTGTTTCCTTTTCTTGTGTAGTGTAAGATGTATTTTCAGTTGTTTGCTCTTGTGAGAACGTACAGGAGGGCTGGCCAAAAATACAACTGCTAAATATCACGGGTCCCACAATAGATTCAAGTGTTCCATGATTACCTTGTGAAGTAGAAACCAAGTGGAAACATTAATTTCTCATTTACCTACCACTGACTAATGCATTAAACATAGATCACACAGTCACCAGTGCTGAGTTGTTCTTTTCATCTCTCCAGCACGTTCGATTATAGCTAAAAGGTGGCGGGGCAGGGGGTGGGCGGGGAGGGGGGGGTGCACCTGGGTGACCCAGTTGGTGAAGCGTCCGACTTTGGCTCAGGTCATGATCTCACAGTTTGTGAGTTTGAGCCCTGCATCGGGCTCTCTGCTGTTAGCACAGAGCCTGCTTTGGAGCCTCTGTTTCCCCCTCTCTCTCTGCCCCTCCTCTGCTCTCTCTCCCTCTTAAGCATAAATATTTCAAAAATAAAATAAATTAGGGACACCTGGGTGGCTCAGTCAGTTAAGCCTCTGACTTCAGTTCTGGCCATGATCTCACAGTACTGACAGCTCAGAGCCTGGAGCCTGCTTCAGATTCTGTGTCTCCCTCTCTCTGTGCCCCTCCCCTGCTTGTGCTCGCTCTCTCTCTCTCTCTCTCTCTCTGAAAAATAAACATTAAAAGAAATAAAAGAAAATAAACTATAACTAAGGCCACTTCCGATAAGAGAGAGATATTTATCTTTCCTATTTACCTACAATGATATGAATATTTTATAACAAACACCATTTTCACCATCAGCTCATCTCTGCTCCTTTTTTATGTACAGGAGTCATAAATGTGTCTGCTTGGAATCACATATTGAAAGTTCCAGAACACTGAAGCAACTTTCCGGGTCTTTGCTCCTGGTGTCGATCATTTTGCACCAGCTGCTTCTCTTTCCCTGGCCTCTGGGGCCTTTCCTTGGAGCTCAGTCCAGCAGAGAAGCCAGCACCCAAGGGACATTCGTGCACATGCTGGTGGGTACTTGAAGCCCTCCTCAAGCTGGTTCCCGGATGCTGACACTGGGGATGGCAGTGATAACAAGAACTGGGGCCAGGAAAGTCCCAGGCTTTCGGGTCTGTCCTGATAAATTTGTTGATCGATGCTTAGGTGCAATGGAGTAAAGCTATACAGTGTCCGTGAAGCATTTTAGCATTACTGACTGCATTCCGCCTTTTCAGACTCGAGGGTAAACAGAATAAAACTGTAAAATGCTGTGCTTGTGCCTGATTTTAACATCCAACCTCTATTTGGTTCCATCTAAATATTCCACGTGAGGCTTTGTAAGTTAGGAACAACAAAAACAATTCTTTGCTTACAAATAAGCTATTTAAGTGGGGGAAAAGAAACATATTTCTGTACTTAGAAATGTTTTTCAGAACGCATTTCTGGTTCAAATAAGCTACCTGCGCTGATGAGATTTACAACCCAACCCTCTGGACTAAGTTGGAAATACTTAAAGCAAGCATTTTTTTTTAACGTACAGAAATCCATTTGAAGAAGGTTTCCGAGAATCATCACAAGCAAGTGACGCCGATGGCAGCAAAAGGACTTACAGATCAATCTAAGCCCTGATGACACTGACGATGAGGGCCAACTGATCAATTATATACAGAAAGTTGGGCTGGATGTTATTTATTTATTTTAAAAGTAATCTCTATGCCCAACATGGGGCTCTACTGAGCCAGCCAGGCGCCCCCAGAAAGTTGGTTTTTAAACAGAGAGTAGTATTTTTCCAGAGACACCAGCCAGGATTCAACTTTCAGTCCCACGTGTGGTTCACCCACTTGGGCTGGCTTCGCCCCACACTTGTCCCCACAGACCTCTCGGCTCCTCAGGCACAGTCACACGGCACACGCCTCTGGCTGCTCTACAGAGCACTTTGGTCTAGGGGCTATCGGAAGTGGGCGGGAGTGGTTTTCCATGACTTGCAGACCACGTTGATGTTACACCTAAGCAGAATCCAGATAAGCTTTTGTTTTCAAGCCCTACAGGATGGGACGGGAGGAAAACTAAGATGAATTAAGAGAAGACCCAACTATTTTGAACAAATGACGTAAAAGTGATTGTACGGTTTGGACCCACTTAATTTTGTGTCTGGCTGTAAAACAATCATTAAGATGAAAATAGGACTGGAAGGAAACTGAATGTCTATAGAGAAAAGCGTACGGAAACATGGTCAGTCCTAAGGTAATCGAGTGATAGTCAACCTAATGACAGGTGACCCGATAGACTGTTTGAGATTCACAAAAATATACGTTGTTAGTTTTACGTTTTACACAGTAGCCAGTCTTAAGCCATGTGAGGCACATTCTTGTAAAAACAATCACACCACCTTAGGAACTTGCTATTTAAGAGAAAACTAACACTAATTTTTTATTCATATTTGCATAGGTTTTCACATAGGTTAGTTGTCAATCTAAAGATTTACCTGCTTTAATGTGGTGCTCAGAATTAGATATTTTTCTCCCCAAGGTTAGCTTCGACAGAAATAATATGGGCTTTCTTTGATCTCACTAAAATGTGAGAAAATCATCTGATCTAGAACAATTATTCTCATGCAAAATTCATTTGCAGGCAAGTCCTTAGAAAATTAACGTGAATGCCCCTATTCAGGCTGCCCTTCTCTCCTGGAGGCCTGGAAGATTCTATACTGGCTTGGTCGGGTCCCTTTCCCATATACTAGGGAAGGCCCTGGGACTTCCTCCATGGGCGGAAAGGACTTTGGTTCAAGACTGTGAAGGCCCACATCCAAGAAACTCAAGTCATCACCATGGCCTGAGTTAATACAGTTCCTTGGGGGCCTGTTAAATGATGGTGTTCCTAGGATGCAACCAGAAGCCACCTGTTATTACTTCTTCACTTTGGAGATGAAGTAGAACAGGATTTGCTTCATCCATTTGGTCACCTAAACCTCCCTTACACTGGACTCCTGTACGGAAGTCTGGAGAAAATACGGAGATTAGAAGGCCATGATAGGACGCTGCTTTCCCTCTCCCACAATACCTGGCGCTCTTCCTTTCCAACCCGGGCCGGGCAAAATGGCTCCCGCAAAGAAGGGTGGAGAGAAGAAGAAGAAGAAGAAGAAGGCCGTTCTACCATCAACGAGGTAGTGACCAGAGAATACACCGTCAACACTCACAACTGCATCCATGGAGTGGGATTCAAGAAGCGTGCCCCTCGGGCACTCAAAGAGATCTGGAAATTTGCTGTGAAGGAGATGGGAACTCCAGATGTGCGCATTGACACCAGGCTCAACTAAGCTGTCTGGGCCAAAGGAATAAGGAATGTTCCATATCGTATCCGTGTGCAGTTGTCCAGAAAACGTAACGAGGATGAAGATTCACTAAACAAGCTCTATACGTTGGTTACCTATGTACCTGTCACCACTTTCAAAAATCTACAGACCATTAATGTGGATGTGAACTAATTGCTGATTGTCAAATAAAGGTACAAAACTGCAAAAAAAAAGAAGGCCATGATATAAAGAATGTGGAAAGCTGAAGAAGTCCAAGTACCAGGTGGGGGAATGAAATCTGCCCGCACCCCCATCAAAAAGTCCATCTTGAGGATAAAAAAAGTTCTGAGGATGGATGGTGGTGATGGTAGTGAATGTCCTTAATGTCACTGAAGTGTAAAGGGGTTAAAGGTTAAAGATGGTTAAGGGGCGCCTGGGGGGCTCAGTCGGTTAAGCGTCTGACTTCAGCTCAGGTCATGATCTTGCAGCTCTTGAGTTCTAGCCCTGCACTGTGCTCTGTGCTGACGGCTCAGAGCCTGGATTCAGATTCTGCTTCAGATTCTGTGTCTCCCTCTCTCTCTGCCCCTCCTCCACTTGCACTCTGTCTTTCTCTGTCCCTCGAAAATAATAAACATTCACAAAAAAATTTTTTTAAATGTGGTTAAAATGGTAAATTTTATATTCTGTACATAAGAAAGTCAGTCTTGTACCACTCTTCATACAACCCCTCGGCATGGACATATAGGGTCAAAATGTAGAAGAAGCATATTCTTAAATCAGAATGGGACAAGGACATATGTTCGCATTTTTGCTGTAATCTTCTCATCATCAAAACACAGAAGGTTAGAAAGACATTAAGTGTTGGCATCATACAGGAAATTCAGCTCCAGGTCACTGTTGGCATTTAAAAGTGGTGCTAATTTATTTGCAGTTCCCTTTAATTTGCTTCTTATTCATTATTCAACTGAATTCAAAATAAAACAAAACTAAAAACACCCAACACCTCCTCTCAAAATCTTGATTCGGTGCCTTCCCAAAACATAGCAACTGTTTAACGCCCCCTTTTCACAGTTTGGTCTTGGCCCGCCCTGTCCTGCCCCCCAACACAAGGTTAAGGATAAGCATAACTGATTAGTGTGTCACTGAGCTCTAGGCTGCCAATCCTGGACTGGGGTGGAAATCATTACACGGAGCAAGGAGATCCAAGGTGAGCGGTGATGGACAAATGCCGAGTAGGTGCCGGCCCAGCTCAGCCGGAGCCAACGTCTAGACCAGACGTGCCATGAGTACCAGTCACAGTGACCTGCTTCACACTCGTGAACACAGAGGGTGGAGTGCATCTCCTCTTGGTCATATTAATGTATCACGTGGGTAACTTTCAATGGGGTCAATTAAATGACAGGCAAAACCAAAGACACTTCCTAGCAGGAATGTGCTATAAAGATCAATTAAGAACTCCTGTTTAAAATTTGAATTTCCCTGATGATGAGTGATGTTGAGCATCGGTTCATGTGCCTGTAGGCCATCTGGATGTCCTCTTTGGAGAAGTGTCTATTCAGGTCTTCTGCCCATTAAAAAAAAAAAAAAAGAGAAGAAGTACTCTTGTTTTGGGTGGCTCTCAAGGTGACACAAAGCCCCTTGGTTTGAGCTAACTGCTTTCCGACTCTTCAACCAGAAAACGAAATGACGGTAGCACAGCACAGCGGACATCTGGCCTCAGTGGTACACATGAGAGGTTAGCCCCAGGACAAAATAATCTGGATATTGTTTTCATAAACCACAGCATTTAACTTTATTTCTAGTAGCAGTGTGAACGTAGGGAAAACGTCAGCATCAAAAATGGTAGGTCGCACTTAGAAAGGATTTATAACTTTGGAAGCAGCATGCCATTAGGCAAGACGTTAGAAGTTATTTTGTGTTTACTGACGTTCAAAACAGCCTAGCAAAGTACCTCCAAAATAAAGATGGCCAAAAATTAGTTAGCGACCTTGAGCGTATCAGTTGTCTGTTGCTGTGCTAGCACATTACCATGAACTTAGTGACTTAAACAACACAAACATATTATCTTACAGTTCTGTAGGTTGGGGCTCAGACACGGGTTCCACTGGGCTAAAGTCCAGGTGTGGGGAGGGCCACGTTCCTTCCGGGGGCTTGCCTCTTCTTGCCTTCGGAGATCATCCACATTCCGCGGGTCATGGCTCCTTCAAAGCCAAAAATTTTGCATCTCTCTCTCTCCCTCTCCCTCCCTCCCTCTCTGTCTCTCTCTGTTCTGTATTTCACACTTCCCTCTGACCCTGACCCCCTCCAATTCCTCTCCTCCCCTTTTAAGGACCCTTGGCATTATACTGGGCCCACCTGGAGAACCCAGAACCGCCTCCCAGGTCAGATTGGCACCTTCATTCCATCTGCAACCTTATTCTTCTTTGCCATCTGACCCAACATATTCCCAGGCCCTGGGGATTTGGACATGGGCATGGTGATTGGCGGTGGCAGGATTCTCCCTACCGCACATAAATACACATTAGATACACCACAGTTTAATATTTTGTAATAGTTCAATAATTGTCATTCAGTTGCCTTAATCTACAGAATTAATTTTTTTATCATAAAACATATTCAGCTGGCCAGATGCAACAGTAACAAAAAATTGTAAAGCAATATAAAACAAATTGTACAACATTACAAAGTAGTGATTGTTTGTGTGTATGTGTTCATATACGCATATATAAAACTATACAATGTATACACGGTGTCTATGGGTGTGTGTGTACACACATACCCCAAACACATAGTTTTACAGTTAATCAAGTGGTTCTAGAAAATAATATCCCATAAAGATTCCTGGGAAGGTAATGCTTATAAAATAAGGCCCCGTTTATAATGATCCTGAATCAGTTGAAGACAAGGTTCCTAATGAAAACATCAAGGTTAGAGACAAATTCTTTCCTGGTTAGTCCTTTCCCCCTTCTCCTCTCGCTTTTTTCCTGCTGTTGGAATGCCCAGATTTACCGCCCTGGTGCCCTTCAAGGCCTGTGGCATGTGAATGACTAGAGCCCTTGAACAAGGTCAAGCCCGCCACCCATCACAAGCAGGCTGGTTTGGAGGAAACCACTGGAAAGCTAAGGCATGCCATCCGTGCACCTGTGTCCTGGGCACCTGAAGGTCCAGAGAAGACGGTCCCAATCCCTTCAGTGGTTACAACACCAGCTTCGGTTCTCCAACTGGCCGTGGCTTGTAAGTGTGACCGCTGTGAACGGCGAGGGCCGGTGCCCAGCCCACGCCAGACTTAGAAGACGGGAATGTGGTAGTGGCGGTCATTCTCCGTCACCAGGGAGATCTCGGGCCACTCCCTGAGCGGCAAATCTGGGTAGCAGACCTCGAAGTCTCTGGAGTTAAACTTGAACAGTCGGAACACTTTTATCTTTATTTCAAGGGAGTGTCCAAGAATAAACATATCGATCTGGAGAAGAGATGAAAGAGAAGTCATGAACACACGTTTCCAATTTCCTGCCCCACCAGAGAAGGGAGCGTGCTCTCCTTGGCTTAGGAAGGAACGCCTTGTTTACAGGCCAGCACACGAGCCACCGAGTGGCCACTGTCAGGGACGAATGTCCATGATGTGGAAGGTGGGGACAAACGGAGAAACAGCTCTGTAGACTAGCACGAAGAAGTTACAGGGAAACGCTGTTGGGGGGGGCGGGGGAAGGTGGAGAACTAATAAAAACTAAAGGATGCTCACAGTTAAAATCACTGTTTTCCGACTAGTTTCACATAAATCCTTATAAAAATGTCAGGTAATTTTGTGCACTGCCTAAGAGAACAAAGGAAAACAAAACAAAACCTCTTCTATCGGGATAAAAAAAAGTCTTATCTGGATTTAAAAGTTTTCAGTAATTTTTTTTAACTTTAAAAAAATTTTTTTAAACATTTTATTAATTTTTGAGAGACAGAGAAAGACAGTGTGATCAGGGGAGGGTCAGAGAGAAAGAGGGAGACACAGAATCTGAAGCAGGCTCCAGGCTCTGAGCTGTCAGCACAGAGCCTGACGCGGGGCTCGAACCCACGAACTGTGAAATCATGACCTGAACCGAAGTTGGAGGCTTACCCGACTGAGCCACCCAGGCATCCCTAATTTTTTTTTAACTTAAAGTTTATTTATTATTTTTAAAATAATCTCTACACCCAACGTGGGACTTGAACTCCCGACCCTGAGATCGAGAGCCGTCTGCTATTCTGACTGGGACAGCCAGGCGTCCCTAAAATTTTCGGTCGTGTCTATCTATCTGCAGGAAGGAGCCGGATGCTCTCCCCAGCACCGTTTCACTCTCCGGCTGGGCTTTCTCTTGGTTAAACTCTGCTGGGGGCGAACCGGGCAGCATCTGGGAAGCAGAGTGAAAGCCTAGAAAGGCCTCCAGCCCCGCTCAGTGGCCCCGGGGCTGGAAAGACACACAGCAAACTGCGTGGCGGGGTGAGGTTTCTGCTCCTCCTTCCCTCCTTGCAGGGGCAATAACCTCAGGCCACGCCCCCGTGGCAGCGGGCTTAGCCCGGCTCAAGGTCAACCCCGCACAGCTGGGCGTCTGAGCACCGCCAGCGCGGCCCAGGCACCAGTCTTTTGCCCCAATTACCTGCTCCAGGCCACACGTGTCGCCCACGGAATTCAGGTGGTTCATCATGAAGCTCAGAGGGTCGGACGATGTTTCCCGGGAAAACAGGAGTCGAAAAAGACTGGGAACGACCTTTTTCGTCTTCATTTGTTCATAAACTTCAGTGACTTGATAGAGCATGATGAACTTCAAAGCTTCATAAAGTTTGTACTCCAGAATAGCATCAGAAAAAAGGATGTTGCACATACTTCCTCTCTTGTGATAATCTCTAATCCCACTAAATTCAGTCCACTGAGAACACAGACATGGGAGTAGGAGTTACAGTGGCTTAAAGTACGTACAAAAATAAACCAAAGATGCACAGAGGGGACCCTTAGCTTTTCATTTTATATCTTATGACCCCGATTTTTCTTAACCACAAGTATATATTACTTTTACAAACTGGTTTAAATATTTTTTTCCAAGAAAGCACCACCGGTTAGGTAAAACACCAAGCAAGTCGGTTTCCTAGGACAGCTTAACGTAGCTGGTTGCCCAGGAGAGATTCCGGAGGCGAACAGAACTAACTAGTATTCATTCCTACTCACCAAGTGCCAAGCGTGGTCAAAGCCACACGTACTAACTCATTCAATCCTCACAGTAACCGTACGGGAGACACACTATTCACATGTCAGGTTTACACGCCAGAAAACCCCAGCGCGGAAATGTCATGGTGTTTACCAGGGAGGACTCATGTCGACAATGCCAACTCTGTGTCTATCAAAGGCAAGAACAATTCTTAGTTCAAACGATAGCGTCTGTGGCGCCCCCAAGTTATTACCAGGGCACATGCCAGAAGGGCACATTTCTGAACGCCCTGCCTGAACCTTGTGCCACATCTTTCTTGGGGGAAACAAAGGTACAGGACTGTTGAGGTTTCCTGGCCAGGCCACAAAGGCCTCCTGCACCCGTCGTGGGCCTATCACGTAGGATGTTGCTCTTGTTCACTACTTGGAAGGAGGAGGAACAGGAAAGCCCACCGGCAGGTCCCAGCACAGAGAGCCTCCTGCCCGCACGCCCTCCTCCTGAGGCATCGGGCGACATGCCTGCCGGAGAAGGACCCCTACACCCGGTGCGTGCTTTTCACTCCTTGTCGTTTCTTCCCCCGGACACTCACCTGCGTTTTCAATAACTCCACGCATTTACGTAATTTTCCAAACACATTGGAGCCTGTATACTTCTCAGGACCAAAACTGTATTGCTGGATCCAATTACAACCTTGTGAAAAGAGCAGTTTTTCAGGAAGCTTGAAAAGGAAGGAGATGCCAACCGTGATTAGTGCCTCAATATTCATGACGTCACAATTCAGAATGCACCACAGCACACGATCTAATCTCTTAGGAGTCTCCATTCAAGAAGACTGTAACAATAACTAAATAAAAACTTACAGATTTGTGGATTCAGTGATTTAGATCATATTCTCTCTTCTTTTTTTTTTTTTTGACAGAGAGAGCATGAGTGGGGGAGAGGGGCAGAGAGAGAGAGAATCTTTTTCTTTTTTAATGTTTACTTATTTATTTTTGAGAGACAGAGAGAGGGAGAGCCCCCATGCACAGCATGAGTGGGGAAGGGGGCAGAGGGAGAGAGAGAGAATTGTAAGCAGGCTCCATGCTCAGCGTGAAGCCTGATACAGAGCTGGATCCGATGAACATGAGATCATGACCTGAGCTGAAATCAAGAGCTGGACACTCAACCCACTGAGCCACCCATGTGCCCCTGGACCCCTGGATCATATTCCTTTTCTTAAAATGTTTATTTATTTTTGAGAGAGAGAGAGAGAGAGAGAGAGAGAGAGAGAGAGAACAAGCAGGAGAGGGGCAGAGAGAGAGAAAGGGAGACACAGAATCCAAAGCAGGCTCCAGGCTCCGAGCTGTCAGCACAGAGCCTGACGCGGGGCTCGAACCCACAAACCACAAGATCATGACCTGAGCCTAAGCAGACGTTTAACCGACTGAGCCACCCAGACGCTCCCTGGATTGTATTCTTAATTTACAGTTTCACAGTTGATGAAAACCTACATGAAGATTATGTTTATGAGACAATCTTTCTAAAACATTTCCCTAATAGCCTAGGTATATCCGCTTAGAAATTATTTTTACGCAAACAATGCTAGAATTCCATAGCGCATCAGGAAGCCCATGGATTTTAGAATAAAGGCACTTTGGGGTCCAAACCCCACTCTGTCACTCACCAGCTAAGAGACTGCTCCCCCAGTGCTGATTACTTACCCTCTTAGCCTCACCCTCCACATAAACAGGGGCAATATGTCCATTTTACAGAACTCTTGGTGGGATTAAATAAGACCACAGAATATGTAAGGCTCTGATCCCGTGAAGGGATCTGATCCCTCTCTCTGCCCGGCTGCGCTTGGGGAGCCCTGAGGCTTGTTGTGGTCTCTGTCCTGGGCAGCTGGCCGCGGGCACACCTCGCGCACTTGACGAGTGCTCCCTAGATAAAATGAAACTAATCAAAACAACTCTCAATTCAGAAATGGGAAGGAAATAGACCATGTGCAGCTACATAACTGCATGTACTTTATATACTCTCTCTTTCTTTGTGCCTCTGCCCTTAAATGAACATCCCAGGTTAAACATCCTACATTCAAAATAAAAATTCAGGTTGTTCATCAAGAATGTACCGCCTCAGGGAATTTTGGTGGCTCAGCTGGTTGAGCGTCTGACTCTCAATTTCAGCTCAGGTCATGATCCCAGGGTTGTGGGATCAAGCCCTGCTTTGGGCTCCATGCTGAATGTGGAGCCTGCTTAAGATTCTCTCTTTCTCTCCCTCTCTGCCCCCTCTCCCCCGCTCATGCTCTCTATCTAAAAAAATAAAGAAGAATTAAAAAAAAAAAAAGAAAGCACTCCTTTATGCCATTAAAAAAAAAAACAAGGCACAGACTGGGAAAAATATTTGCAAATCATATATCTGATAAAGCACTTGTATTCAGAATATATAAAGAAATCTGAAAATTCAATCAATGATAAAATAAAAATAGGCAAAAGATTTAAAGAGACACTTCGATAATAATGGATGGTCAATAAGCACGTGGAAAGATGTTCATCTGTCCTCGCTAGCAGAATGCCAACTAAAGGCACAGTGACACCAGTACACATCTATCACAATGGCTGAAACACACATGCACACACACGCACACACAGCCCCAACCTGACGATCCTGGTTAGAATTCAGAACAAGTGGAACTCTTACTGGTGGAAATGCAAAATGGTAGAACCACTCCAGAAATCAGTTTGGCAGCTTCTTATGAACTCAGACCTACACCCACCACATGAGTCAACAATCTCACTCGCAGGCATTTGTCCAAAAGGAATGAAAACTGTCATTCGTAAAAAAATATTTTGTTTGGGAATGTTTGTAACAGCTTTATTCGTGGCTGTCAAAAACTAAAGATAATCTAGATGTCCTTCCACTGAAGAACGGATAAACTATGTCACACTCACATCAAGGAATACCACTCAACAGTAAAAAGGAATGAACTACAATTCACAGAACGTGCAGATGAACTGCAATGCCTTTTGCTGAGCGAGAGAAGTCAGACTCAAAAGGCTGCACACGAGATAATTCCATAGACATGACATTCTGGAAAAGGCGAAACCATCAGGTCTTAAGACCTATCAGCGATGGCCCTTGGCCAGGGGTGAGAGAAGGGCTGTAAAGGAACCATGGAGAATCTCTCTTGTTTTTAACATTTATTAATTTTTGAGAGTGAGAGAGGCAGAGCACAAGCTGGGGAGGAGCAGAGAGAGAGAGAGAGGGAAACACAGAATGTGAAGCCAGATCCAGGCTCTGAGTTGTCAGCACAGAGCCCAACCTGAGGCTTGAACTCACAAGCCATGAGATCATGACGTGAGCTGAAGTCAGATGCTTAACTGACTGAGCCACCCAGGTGCCCCGAGGAACAGTGGGGAATCTCTGGAATGTTCTATGTGTTTGTTAAAACTCGAATAACTGTGGAGTAACAAAGTGAGCTTCAGCAGACCACCTGGCTTATGAAGAATGGATGCTGCTCTCGAGAAAAGATGGTGGCATCAAAAACAAACACCACTGACTGTGACAGCCCTTCTGACATGGAGGGGACACAGGGCCTTTGAAGGCTCCTTCCGCCTCGGGACGCACGAGCCACCCACGGAGGACCCAGGGACCTGCATCACGGGCCTTGGCAGCGCGATGTTCCCCCACGTTCCAGCGAGCGGGCATACCTTCACGATGTCTTTTTCCTTCATCCAGGATGGAAAGGAGAGGCCCTGGCTGAATATCTGGAAGAGCACCGACCTCAGCGCATCGTAGTTATCTCTCTTCACTTGTCGGACACATTTGATGTGATGCCGCCAAAACAGCTCCTCGTACGCCTGTCCGCACAAAAGCAACACGTTCGTTTTCAAATCCTCTGGATGATGGAATAGAAAAGTGAATTCACTGTATTGGCCGCGAGGCGCTACTCCCAAAGAAAGGGGACAAGAGAGACGAAAACAATGCTAAATTATGAATGTGACCACATGTCACTTGTTTTATTCTGAGAGCGGGGAAGGTGAGCAGGGGAGGGACAGAGAGAGAGAGAGAGAATCCCAAGCAGCTGTGTGTAGCCCAACACAGGGCTCGAATCCATGAACCGGGAGACCATGACCTGAGCTGAGATCAAGTCAGAGGCTTAACCGACTGAGCCACCCAGGCACCCTATGATTACATGTCATTTTATTTTATTTTATTGTATTTTTAATAGTTTATTGTCAAATTGGTTTCCATACGACACCCAGTGCTCTTCCCCACAAGTGCCCTCCTCCATCACAAACACCTCTTTCCCCCGTCCCCCTCCCCCTTCAACCCTCAGTTCATTTTCAGCATTCAATAGTCTCTCAAGTTTTGCATCCCTCTCTCTCCCCAACTCTCTTTCCCTCTTCCCCTCCCCCTGGTCCTCCATTAGGTTTCTCCTGTTCTCCTGTTAGACCTATGAGTGCAAACATATGGTATCTGCCCTTCTCCGCCTGACTTATTTCACTTAGCATGACGCCCTCGAGGTCCATCCACTTTCCTACAAATGGCCAGATTTCATTCTTTCTCATTGCCATGATTACATGTCATTTTAAAGGCACATTTGTGTGTATTGAGTCTGTGTCGTTCCTTTTCAGTTGATAACTTCCTGGAAGCCCAGGAGCCAGGCAATGCCATTCAGGGGTGATGATGGCTACAATGTGACCACAGTGGGGAAAAAAATACTAAATACTTTTAAGACCACGCTAAAAAGGACTTGAAATGAACATTTCTTGCTACTGACAAGGTTGGATAGCACCGCTGGGAATAGTTACCAAGATCGGTCCAGTGGGAAATTCTAAAACTCGGAATATTTCACATCCAGGTGCCTAATCCCTGCAAAGCCAGAAGCCCCCACTGCTTGTCAAGAGAGCCCGCAGGCTTGGCAGGTGGCGCTGGAAAGAGTGCCAGCCTCGAGTTTCCCGAAGCGACAGCCTACTGTGTGTCATCGTCCTCGTCTGCAAAGGCCCTCGTTCCAGGTGGAAGCCAAAGCCACTGCACGGCGCTCTCTGGCTGTCCCCTGCGGCGCACCTGGGGTTAGTAGATCTCTGGGTTTAGTAAAGCAGGGCGGAATGTTAGTTTCCTGATCTTTACACACAGATTCCCCATCGTCCGTGACCTTGGTGAACAGACGCACCTTCCGCATCAGCTTGGCACGCGGCGTCTCTCCCTTCCATTCTCGCGCGCAGTAACTGAGGAGATCCACCTCCGCCTCCACGCTCAGGTTCCCTGGACCAAATCAGACACGGAAGGTGGTTAATTTTCCCCTTTCCTTGCCCTTCTTGAACCCTCTCTGCACCTTAGAAATAAGAAGACATGAAAATATTTACTTTTGAATTTCCTCTGCAGATATCCGATCCACCTAAAAGATAAAGGGAAAATAACATCAAAAATCTACTTTTGGATAGCAAGGGTCTGTTGGCAAAACCGGAGGATAGTACCGCCACCTACCATTTCAGCCGATGCCCCAAGTAGGCGTGCACCCTCCTCACGTAGCAGAGTGCGGCCACCAGGAAGGACGCTGCCAGCGTCACTGAGCCCTTGGCGATCTTCCACACAGTGTCCAAGGCGTGGCTGGTGACCAGCGTCCAGGAGTGAACCTGGTCACTTCCTACAAAAAGTTAATAATAAAAAAAAGACACATCACAATGATACAAGTCTGCTTTGTTTAATGTGGGGGAGGGATGTGTTGCTAATTGTACCTGCCTAGCATTTGTCATTGATTACATAAATAGCTTTTAAAGCATTCAAAAATACATTCTGAAAGTTAAAGAAACACCCGGTTCTCCTATAATCAATGTCATGCATAAGAATGTCTTTGTTCCGCACAATTCGCGAGAAATAATCATAGAGTATAGGTTCCAGGGTCCCCCAGACCTATTCAAAACCCGTGTCTCACTACCCTGGCTGTGTGACTGGGGGAAACCTCACTGCTCTACTCCTAACTGTCTTGAGTGTAATATTGGAGAAAAACACTGATCTCCCTGGAGAAAGATGGAATGAAATTAAGAACGCATGCGGTGTCGGGTATCTGCTGAATCCGAGAACGGTTCCGGGTGGGACTCCGCTCAACACCAGGGTCCTCCAGTGATGCCGCCACCATGTACATCTGCCCACTTGGTTTTTTTCTTTTTTCAGTAGAGAGAGAGCACAACTGGAAGAGGGGGGAGAGGGAGAAAGAGAGAGAGAGAGAGAGAGAGAGAGAATCTCAAGCAGGCTCCATGCTCAGTGCAGAGCCCAGGGTGGGACTTGATCCCACAACCCTGGGATCATGACCTGAGCTGAAATCAAGAGTTGGACACTCTTGACTGAGTGACTGAGTGATCCAGGTGCCTCCCACCCCACCCTACCTTTTTTTAATTTTAAAGCCACTTGGATATTCTTAAATCATTAAGAGCCATGACAGATGGCTTCACCTCAACACACACAATGAATGGTCCAACTCATAGGCACATGGACATGATTTCCAGGAAATGGACCCCTGAGCAGAGCTGGGAGGTGGAGACGAATGTGCGGCACACGGTCCACATTGTGGTTCCTGATTTGACCGGAGAGAATGATTGGGCCTCGAGAGCTCCGACCGCATACTTGCAATATCTTACTATGTGTGTGTAGCACATTTCCAATTGTATGATGCTTGAGCATGTGGAATGCCAAAGTACAAACGAGGAAGAGAGCTTTTGAACAGTGGCCAAACCTCCTAGGGTTCATTGTGAAATCGTTCTCTCCCTGGCACAAGGTTCAGTAAAATTCCAGTGATTAATGGTAGTAAAAGCCTCAGCAGTTCAAAATCTACAATTTTAGCGTTTTTTTTTTTAAAGTAGGCTCCACACCCAATGTAGGGCTTGAACTCATGACCCCAAGATCAAGAGTGGCATGCTCCACCGAGTGAGCCAGCGAGGTGCCCAAATTTTAGCATTTTTGATCATATAGATCTTTGATTTAAACTCTCACAAGAAAGAATTTACTGGCAAATAAAGGAATAAAGTTACTAGTAAATAAAAATACATATTTTTACAATTAGCAACATTACTTAAAAGGACATTTTTTTATGTTGGCTACTATTTTTTTAAATACAGTTTATTGTCAAATTGGCTAACATACAATGTGTACAGTGTGCTCTTGTTTTGGGGGTAGATTCCCGTGGTTCATCGCTTACATACAACACCCAGTGCTCATCCCCACAAGTGCCCTCCTCCATGCCCATCCCCCACTTCCCCTCTCCCCCATCCCCCCTCAGTTTGTTCTCTGTATTTAGGAGTCTCTTATGGTTTGCCTCCCTCCCTCTCTGTTTGTAACCGTTTTTTCCCCTTCCCTTCCCCCATGGTCTTCTGTTAAGTTTCTCAAGTTCCACATATGAGTGAAAACATATACCTGTCTTTTTCTGATTTATTTCACTTAGCATAATACCCTCCAGTTCTATCCACACTGCTGCAAATGGTATGATTTCATTCTTTCTCATTGCCAAGTAGTGTTCCATTGTATATATAAGCCATATCTTCTTTATACATTCATCAGTTGATGGACATTTAAACTCTTTCCATAGTTTGACCATTGTTGAAAGCAGTCCTATAAACATTGGGGTACATGGGCCCCTATGAATCAGCACTCCTATATCATTTGGATAAATTCCTAGCAGTGCTATTGCTGGGTCATAGGGTAATTCTATTTTTAGCATTTGAGGAACCTCCACACTGTTTTCCAGAGTGGCTGCACCAGTTTGCCTTCCCACCAACAGTGCAAGAGGTTCCTATTTCTCCACGTCCTCGCCAGCATCTGTTGTTTCCTGAGTTGTCCATTTTAGCCGCTCTGACTGTAGGGAGGAGGTATCCAAGTGTGGCTGTGTATTTCCCTGATGATGCGTGACATTGAGCATCTTTTCATGTGTCTGTTGGCCATCTGGATGTCTTCCTTGGAAAGGTGTCTATTCATGTCTTCTGCTCATTTCTTCACTGGTTTTTTTTTTGAGGGGGGGGGTGTTGAGTTTGGTAAGTTCTTTATAGATTTTGGATACTAGCCCTTTATCTGGTATGTCATTTGCAAATATCTTTTCTCATTGGTTTCATCAGTTGCCTTTTAGTTTTGTTGATTATTTCCTTTGTAGTACAGAAGTTTTTTTTATCTTGATGAGGTCCCAATAGTTAATTTTTGCTTTTAATTCCCTTGCCTTTGGAGACGTGTTAAGCAAGAAATTGCTGCAGCTGAGGTCAAAGTGGTTATTGCCTGTTTTCTCCTCGAGGGTTTTGATGGTTTCCTGTCTCACATTTAGGTCTTTCATCCATTTTGAGTTTATTTTTGTGCATGGTGTAAGAAAGTGGTCTAGTTTCATTGTTCTGCATGTTGCCATCCAGTTCTCCTAACACCATTTGCTAAAGAGGCTGTCTTTTTTCCATTGGATACACTTTCCTGCTTTGTCAAAGATTAGTTGGCCATACATTTGTGGGTCCAATT
Source organism: Helogale parvula (assembly GCA_004023845.1). Lineage (NCBI taxonomy): Eukaryota > Metazoa > Chordata > Mammalia > Carnivora > Herpestidae > Helogale > Helogale parvula. The sequence goes on along the minus strand of PJEM01002471.1, from coordinate 133,593 downwards.
CTGGGTTCCCTATTCTATTCTATTCCATTGGTCTCTGTGTCTGTTTTTGTGCCAATACCATGCTGTCTTGATGATGATAACAGCTTTGTAGTAGAGGCTAAAGTCTGGGATTGTGATGCCTCCCATTTTGGTTTTCTTCCTCAATATTACTTTGGCTATTGGGGGTCTTTTGTGGTTCCATACGAATTTTAGGATTGTTTGTTCTAGCCAGTGCAATTTTGACTGGGATTGCATTGAATGTGTAAATTGCTTTGGGTAGTATTGACATTTTAACAATATTTCTTCTTCCAATCCAATGAGCATGAAATATTTTCCCATTTCTTTGTGTCTTCTTCAATTTGCTTATGTTTTTGTAGTTTTTAGCATACAGATCTTTCACATCTTTGGTTAGGTTTATTCCTTGGTATTTTATGGTTCTTGGTACAACAGTAAATGGGATCAATTTCTTGATTTTTCTGTCACTTCATTATTGGTGTATAGAAATGCAATCGATTTCTGTACATTGATTTTGTATCCTGTGACTTTGCTGAATTCCTGTATCATTTCTAGCAGTTTTTTGGTGGAGTCTTTCAGGTTTTCCAGGTAGAGTATCATGTCGGCTGCAAAAAGTAAAAGTTTGACCACTTCTTTGCCAATTTTTATGCCTTTCATGTCATTTTCTCATCTGGTTGCTGATGCTCGGATTTCCAATACTATGTTAAACAACAGTGGTCAGAGTGAACATCCCTGTCGTGTTCCTGATCTCATGGGGAAAGCTTTCAGTTTAAAAGGGCATTTTCAAAAATAGGCACTCAGCTGTTTAGAATAATTCATTAGCTGTTCACTGTACATTTACTCCTGCCTGGATAATTAGCAAAACTTGTGTATGTTGTTTAAAAATGTAAAGCTATACTGCCTTTACATCTACAATTTAGGTTTTTATTAATTTAGAGTGATCTCCCAACTGTGAAAAATTCTGACATATGTAAATACTGTTAGTATCTTCTTAAATTCAGGAAGAACTCAAACTTTGTCTATGCAATACATAACTTCTTTTAACGTATTTATAAACTTTTCCTAGAAAAATGGAATATTACACATGGTTTTACAGTGTTTTTTTCTCTTTATACACATTAGACATCTTTCCATTTAACTACATATAGATCTACATTATTCTTTTTAAAGAACACATACTACTTTAGTAGACATATAGACCATATGCGGTGCCTGAGTGGCTCTGTTGGTTAAGTGTCTGACTCTTGATTTTGGTCAGGTCATGATTTCACGGTCCGTGGGATAGAGCCCTGCGTTGGGCTCTGTGCTGATAGCATGGAGCCTGCTTGGGATTCTCTCTCTCCCTCTTGCTCTCTCTACCCCTCCCCCACTCTCTCTCAAAAAAAATTTTTTTTAATGAAAAGATTGACCATCATATATGTAACATAATCATTGCCTTACCAATAAACCATCTGGATTATTTCCCATTCTTCACTCTTAGGAACACTGCTGAGAAAGACATCATCCCCCAGTAGTCCTTGTGGACTCCCGGTAGCTTTTAGGATAATTTCAAGAAGAGAAAACTCTGGATTGAGGGGTGTGTACATTTTTAGTTTTGACAGATACTGACGAAGCACCTTCCAAAACAAACCATCCATTAGCACCCCCTTCACATGTACGAGTGTCCCTACGTCCCTAAGCCCCAGTTCTGGTCACGATTTCCCACAGCTGCCCGCATTTCTGCAGGAACACATTCACATTTCTTCTTCCAGGAAGAGCCTTGTAGAGCATCTGCCTATTTCCCACTGGGTGGTGCTCGTGTTTGCATGGACTTGGAGGGCCTGCCATCACTGAGGTGGGGTCTGGCTGCTGCGCCCTCCATGGGGCACACCGCTGTCATCTGTCACAGACTCTAACCACCCCACTGTAGTCTCGGAGTTACTGCCAGGCCTTCTGGGGAGCTTGGTTTGAGACCTTAAGCCAGGCCTTCTCCATAGCAGCTGCCCAGGCTTCCAGGGGACCCACTGCAGATACGGCTCTTCACACACACACCACTTCCTTAGCCTAACGCCCTTATCCTCGAAATTAAGCCCTGCTTCCAACCCAGGAAAGGGATACGATCAACTTATTAGAAAAAAACAGGTGAGGACTCAGTACCCCTTTTCCGTGCAAACCTAGAATATAAACTCTAACTCCTGGCTTCCCCCTACCTAACCGGCAGTTTGAGGTCAAGTGACTCTAACCAAAGAAGGACCAGGACGCACGAACACGGTGGCTGGTGTGGGTGCCAGGGAGCGACCTGGCAGCAGGGCCCCTGAGGTCCCGGGTCAGGGGCTGCAGCTCACAGGCAACCCTGCAGTGTTGGTACCATACGTGAAAATATTATAAGGAGTGGGGCTTCCTGTCTAAGTAGAGGAAGTGCAGTGCTTTAGTGAAAAAAGTATGGCTCTGCTGATAATTAAAATAGCTATGACATGAGTTTTGCTATAAGCCAGAGCCGTGCTATGTGCTTTCCGGTCATTCTCTTGGGGCGCCCGGGTGGCTCAGTCAGTTAAGCATCTGACTCTTGGTTTTGGCTCAGGTCGTGATCTCATGGTTCATAAGTTTGAGCCCCGTGTCAGAGTTCAAGTTCGCGCTGTCAGCTCAGAGCCTGCTTGGGATTCTCTCTCCCTCTCTCTGCCCCTCCCCTCCACACATGTGTGCTTTCTCTCGCTTTCACTCTGTCTCAAAGTAAATAAATAAACTTTAAAACATAAAGTAATTCTCTCATTTGCTCCTGCAAATGCTGCCCCACTGTGGCCAGGAGGCCCTGGCCCCCACCTGGCCCTGCTCCTGCACTGGTGACCTCTCCTCCCTGGGCTTCGGCTTCTCCGCCAGGGGATGGAAACACGGTGCAACAGTGCCTGGGACACGGGGAGTGCCACGCCGTCCCTCGTGATCCTTCCTGCGGAGTCCCACGGGGGCGGAGCGGTTTCGGCCTCTGGAGTTGTGCCTCTGGTTGTGAGGTGGGGGAGCTCTGAGCAAGCCATCTGGCAAAGCCTGAGTCCCAGTCCATGTTGATTATTGTTCTTACTGCTACTACTCTAACCACTCTTATTTTGCATGGGAGGGAGAGATTGAAGATTAAATACGTAAGTGGTAAAGCTGGAATCCCAAGACGGGGCGCTGTGGTGCCGGAGCGCGGGCCGCATCCCTCGGCCGCCCTGGCTGCCAACGAGGCAGCTGAGTAAGCCTTCAAATTCACTTTGCTTCGGCAAGTGGAACGGAGACTCTTTAAAAATCAAAAATTTTCCCGCGTGCGTCAATGACTGATTTGTAACTCAAAAGCAACAGCCGTAGATAATACCACAAATGAGGTGCCTTGCAAATTACTATCACGAACTCGACTTGGATAATCTCATGAGTCAAATCTCATTTCCCCAAATATAGCTGGGGGGGGGGGTAAAGTCTCTCATGTCAGGATCTTCACGGGGGTCCCCTGACCACCAGCCGCCCCCAGGGAGAGAATTCGGGGAGAATTCAGCCCTGGCCCAGCCTCCCCTCCCCTGGCCAGGAGGGCCCGGGCTTGGGTGATGCTCACCCGGACAAACAGGAAAAGAGAGTCAGGCGCCACCAGGCATTCAGTCATTGAACACAATACAGACAGGATGAAGGACGAGGACCAGACACAAGGGACGGGGCAGGTTTTGGCAATGAAGAACCTCCAGGAAGTGAAGGGGCGAGGAAGAAAACAGAAGCACCGTCAGAATTACGGGTTTGGCCCTCTTTCAGGTTCGTCAAGAGACAAAAAAGAAACAAAATTTCTTTTTAGTACTTTTGGGATGGATGATGTGGGAAGTGACTGAAATGAAGCCGCCATGCGTTTCTGTCCTGTTGGAAGGTGGGTCAGTTACGTCTCACACATCCCCCCCGTCTTCATCACGAAGACACGCCAGGGACCCCAATGCAAATGTGGGAAGAAGTCATCCATCCTTCAGTAGTTAAGAGATCCTTGAATGACTGCGTAGGAGCCTCCCGAAGCCAACAATGAGGCTATCTGAAAGTAAAATCTGATCTGCCATCGCTCAAACTATGTATGGTGGATGAGCCCACTGGCTAGAACTGAGAAAGAAAGAAAAAAGCCATCTTTTTGTGGTAAGATTCTACTTAGAATTTTTTCCATTCTCTAAAATGTACCAAAGCTGAAAAAATTCAAACATTAACACAGGAAACCAAAAAGAAAAAAAAAAAAACCCTGAAAACAAAACCAAAAGACACTGAAGAGCGGAAACAGAGTAAGGATGCACACGGCAGCGCCCCCACCTCGGGGCCCAGGGCTCGTTCTCATGGAAACTCCTCAGGGTCTCCCTTGCCTTCGAAACTTCCAGTGGTTTCCAGGGCCCAGACAGCCCATCGGTTCCTGCCCCTACTTGTCTCCCGCTCTTACTCATGGCACAGCCGTCCACGGCGCCTTCTCCCTCCACACGTCTACGCACCCAACTGCATCCGGCTGTTGACTTTCTCCTGAAGCAGATCAGGGGCTACCTAGTGGGCCACGGAGGGGGTAGATTGGGCCTGAGCCAAAAGACGTAAAAGGCAATTTAATTTAGATGTTTGGGAGCAGAGGGAGCAAAGAAATATATGCGTTAATGTCATCTTGTTAAAAAAAAATACTAAATGTAATTTAATGACCTCAACAGCTCCTCTATCAGGAACAATTCCACGTTATGGTTAATTAGCAGGAGGCAGGCGAGGGAGGGCCCGAGAGAGACGGACTGACGGATCAGGGAGCAGAGGGGGACCCGGTGGGGCCCCGGGACAGCTCACACTCTCCTCGGCCGGAGGAGCGAAGGGGTTGGGGGGTGGCCGGGACGAAGCGAGTGACACACGTTTCAGAGGTGCTGGTAAACTTTTCACACTTTTCTGAGCTGAGTTGTGGAGCACCACCCGCTCTGAAAAAGTGAACATGGCTTTCAGATTATTCTAACCAAAGGTGGGAAGTACTGCAGAGAGGTCTGATCAGCCGTCCGGTTGGAACCGGGACCAGGAAAGTCTGGGAAGGCCTTCCTCTCTCCTGCTAGTCCTTCCCTGGTTCCACTTCCTCCCCCTCAAGCCCTCACCCCGGGCTGGCAGGCAGTGAAAAGTCATATGCTGAGTCCTGTAGGAGCTCATGGTCAAGTGGCAGCCTTCCCGTCAGGAAGGCTAAGGGCGGCTCGTCCAGGCTCGCAGAGCCCCGACCTGCGCTCTCCAAGGCCAGCACATCCGGGGGTCGAGGAGAGAGGTCTCACCACAGGGACCCAAAACAACACCAGCTCCTGTGAGCTGGATGCCCACGCAGCAGGCAGACCTCCATCCCCAAGAGGGTCGCCTCTCTGAGGTTAATTCTGAGAAACCAAGAGGCTGGCGAAGAAAGCAACATAATGTACGTTAGTCTCAACAACTAAACTAAGCAGGATGCAAGCCCAAGGATAAACACAGAAGAAATCCTGGGACGTCAGCAAGGCTTCTCAGTCATCTGGAGCGCCGGGGGGAACACCAGGGAATTTTCACAAGTCAGCACAGCGGTGGAAAGGACTAGGCTTAAGTGGTCTTGCTTCCTGAAAATTCATAGGCTAGCTGTTTGTTTCCCTATCAGTTACAGAGGAAATATTCAGAAAAAAAAAAATATCCTGTAACAAGGGTGAGCGCAAAAGACTTGATAAGCTTTTGTAATTTTCAGTATGAATTCTGCTCAATTAAGCAATGACAGTCTTCCACTTAGTAAAGGACTATAACCAAAAAGTGCAAGATCAGTATCACTGAGGAAGAGAGCCACCAAGGGGAAGGTTTTTATCTCGAACGTCATGACCAGTGACACATTCAGCTCTAGCTCGGTCATGCAACTCACTCAGGCTCGGAGCACAATCCCGGGGCGCCGGGCGTGCTTTTACCCAAGACTCCTATTAAACTGAGTGCCAGTAAATATAACAGGAAACTGCTCCTTGCCAAACACTAACAGGGCTGTGTGTGCGTGCAGACGTGCGTGCATTTGTGTGTAATGATGTCATAGCTCAGAGTGTTTCCATTTGCTAGGGCACAAGTTTAGGGGTGTTAAGTGCCACCCATCACTTTAAAAGAGAAATTTAATTTTCTAATCACGCGTAGGGGGTTTTGAACACTCCCAACTATAAAAATACAAAAGCTGTGGACCAGCAAGTTGCAACTCGTTCCGGAGAAAAATGTCAGCACTCCAGGATCCCTTGATCCACCCAGACACTCTCCTTGGCCCTGATGTGGTGGAACAAGCCGGCGACTCTGTCTTCACTCTCCCATTTTCTAGCTGCAGGACCTCAGACAAATCACTGAGCTTCAAGGATCTCAAAACACCTCCCTAGTGGAGGAGACCATCAGTGATAACAGAGGGCTAGACAAAATTAAACACCAGCCAGGAAAGCGTGCGTGTAACCGCAGAGGCACCGGGCGAGTGGAAACTCTCCCGCTGGGTCCCTGTGACAATCTCCCCTCCACCTCTGCGGCTGGGAGCTGACTCCCATGTGTGGGAGACCATTTCCTTTCCTGGAATATTTCCCTCTTTATTGATCAAAGTTGATCATTACTCAATGAATACAGATTAAACTCCTCCTGCAGGGCGAACACCGGGCCAAGAGCTGGTGTGACACTCGCAGACGCAAGGCTGACCCCTCCTCGTTATCGGGGGCATGACCGAGCCAATGCTCCATCAGCAGAGTTAACATGGGTACCTGACCGAGCCCCCTGGGAGCCAGGGCGGAGACCCAGGGGATAGGCAGGAGTTCACGAGGCCAGGCAAGCGAGGGGCTTGGAGCAGCAGGCCCTGCGGACCCCCTCAGAGATGCCGATGCTGCCCGACGAGCAGGAAAGTCCCTGAGCAGGAGGCTGCCGTGGTCAGATCTGTAACCACAGCCTGAATCGTCACTGCTTGGGGTCACGAGGAACATGGCAGACTGCTCTTCTGTGCGACACCCTTCAAATCTTTGATGATATCACAGAATGCTTTGGGCGAAGGCTGGAGTTCACTTGTTCTCCAAGGTCTGATTCACACCAGCCGCTCTGCAGAGTGGTGTAGACCGAGTACTCTCCCCACCCCCGCCCCTGGCCGCTGCACTGTCTACACTGCAGGTTAAGTGCATTCGTGACTATGTCCTCTGCTGGCCTGAAAACACCTCTGAGAGGAGGGCTGAATCTTAATTCACTGTGGACCTGGTCGTCTGATGGGCTGTCGTGTGCGCCTCCTCATTTTCGAGGTGAAGAAATGGAAGCCCAGAGTAAGCAAGTAGAAGTCTGAACTTGAACCAACACGTTCTGACTCAAGGTCAGTGCCCTTTCAATTAACCTCATAACTGCCTTCCTGGAGCAATCCTCTTCCAAGAATTCAAAACAATTAACAAGCACAAGCGCAGAAGGCAGCTCTAGTTCCCACTGTGCTACTTCTCTGCAAGGTTACACATCCCGGTGTCTCAACCAGTCCTCCCGACCCGGGGTGGGGCGGGTCTCCTCACCGCCCAGGTCACTCTCCTCTGAGCCCATTCCACACTGAACATGGGACACAGGACACAACGTAAAGTTCTGGCGTGACCCACCCCAGAGACAATTCAAAGACATGAGGACTCCTTCATTCTCAGTCAGGGGTCAGCCAGCTTTCTTGTGTAGGATCAGAGAGCAAGTATTTAGCTTGCCTGCCATCCGGTCTCTGTCCCAAGTACCCAAATGGGCCCTGACGGAAAAACAGCCATTGGACAATACACAGTGGGACCGTTGTTCCGAGAAGACCTTATTTATGGACACTGAGATCCAAATTTCATAGAAGTTTCACATGTTTGATTTTTTTTCTTTCCAACCATTAAAAAAGAAGTCAAAACCATTCTTAGGTGACAGGCCATAGAAAAATGGAGTAGAACCAGATTCCGCCCAGGGACTGCACTTTGCCGGGCCCAGTTCTAGATGATGCACCCAGAGTACGCACGCAGCCTGAGACTGTATTAGTCAGTATGGTACAGCTGAGAGACAAAGAGCCTCACACAGTGAGCCTGCCATCAACTTAAAGGCCCTGCTGTTGAAGTAAGTCTCCCAGCCTCTGAAGGGGGAGGCGGGATCTGCTCTTTCATCCCACGGTCCTCAGATTTCCATCTGGAAGCGCTTTCCTGGAGACCTGTCTCTGGCCCAGCACTCTCTCCCGGACTCCTTCCCAAGCCCTGGTCTGACGGCAGGTTTGGGAAAAACGGCTCAGCTCAGCCCCTCCTCCACTGCTGGGAGGGAGGTGCCCTCAGGCCTGACCTTTTAGGCTTGAGCTCAGCTCAGGCATGACAAGCAAGCCCATCTGGCCACACAAGTGGAGCACACGGGTTTTAACACTGAGCTGACATTTTAAAAATCTCGGACTCCTGTGGCCACCCTTCCGTTAGTCCAGAACCCGGAAAGGGAAGCAAGGGGGTGATCATGTGTGCAGGCTCCTCGCTTTTTAGGTTAGGAGTAGACACGTAACCCTGCTCAAGTTCATGTTCCTGGATCTGGTTCACTGCCTCAACCCGCCAGGGTTTTGGTGGTATGTTCTCAACTCTTAGACCTTCATAACTTTTTCAGTGTTTATTTATATTTGAGAGAGAGAGAGAGACCATGCACAAGCTGGGGAAAGGCAGACAGAGAAGGAGTCTGAATCCTAAGCAGGCTCCAGGCTCTGAGCTGTCAGCGCGGAGCCTGACATGGGGCTCTTACACATGAGCCCTAAGATCACGACCTGAGAGAATAAGGACGCTTAACAGACTGAGCCACCCAGGCGTCCCTCAACTCTTAGACCTTTAAAGATAACAGCTGTCTTCTACCTCCCAATCGTTTGTGAAATATGACCAGGAGGGAACTAAAGGTACACTCAGACAAGCCACCCTTCACTTTCGCCCCGAGGTGATTTCTTCCATTAATCAGAACCATTTGGGCTCTGTTGCTAATGGTTACTAATCTTCTAATTGGCTTCCCTTCCCAAAGCCATTTTCCACTCCATAGCCAGTGGTGTTTTTTGTTTGGTTGGTTGATTTGTTGCTTTCTTACATGCAATGGGTGTGTCATCTCCTATTAAAAATCTGGCTTTTCTTCTGCCTCCTCTCCTTTTTTCTCCTCCTCCTCCTCTTATTATTATTATTATTATTATTATTATTATTTTGGCTTTTCTTACTCATAGGAAAGACCAGATTGTAGTAGCTAGTGAGGCGAGCTGGAAAGGACTCTGACAAGGTGTGAGAGGTCAGGGTGCATCACCCTGACCCCATCCCAGCCAGAAGTCAGGGGGCGCCGGCTCTTTCAGAACCAGGAACCAGCGCACCATGTGACCCACAAACCCTCAGAACTGAGAAATGGAGATGGGCGCACCCTGAGGGCAGTCAGAGCGGAGCCCCGCTGTCCTCCCCAGCGCCCCACCCACCCGTACCCGCCTCTTTAGGTCTGCTCTCCACAAAAGGAACCTTCAAAACAAACTCATCAGACCCTGCAGACGCGTCCTCAGGCCTCTGGTCCAGCAGTGTCCCTGCCGCCCGGGGACACTCTGGAGTACAGGTCCGCGGGCCCCCCCCACGCGCATCATCTGTGCTCTGCGAGGTCCCCAGGGATCCCCACGCACGCCAGAGTCCCAGGGGCACTGGGATGGGGCAGAGAATCTCCCTTGCCCTGGGGCCACCTGTGCATTTCCTGATTTACTGGGTGAGGCCCAGGCCCCCACCTGTGGTTAGGTTCTTGGTGATGCCAGGGTGTTGTCAGCGCTGAGAAACCCGCTGGGGGTGAGGCCTCCTCTGCCCTCGGCCCGCGGGTTCTCTCGTGTCCTATATTAGCACATGCCAATCAGTTTCCAAGGCTTCCGTTAGGAGAAATCACGCCAGTTAAAGTCTCACTGGTCACAAGAAGTGTCACCTGTTATGGGGCGCCAGGGGGGGCCCAGTCAGTTGAGCATCGGACTCTTGATCTTGGCTCAGGCCATGATCTCGAGGTTTGTGAGCTCGAGCCCCCCACATCGGACTCTGTGCTGATGGTGTGGAGCTTGCTAGGGATTCTCTCTCTCCTCTCAGCCCCTCCCCCATGTGTGTGTGTGTGTGTGTGTGTGTGTGTGTGTGTGTGCGCGCGCGCCCTCGAGCGCTCTCTCAAAATAAATAAGCAAACATTAAAAACAAAAAAAAGGACGCGCTGCCTGTGTTCTGTGCCTCTTCCCTTTCAGCCAACAGGAGGGGCGAGTTTTACCAGCCAGTTGTTTTTCCATGGCGGAGCTACGCCTATCTAGAAAGGGACTTTGCTGAAATTAAAATGAAAGGAACCCGACTATTCCTGTGGCCTCCAGCGCGGGTGACCAACCCGTCCCGGCCTGCCTGGGACTCTCCCAGCGTGAGCGCTGACACTTCCCCGTCGCAGGCCCTCCCCGCGGCAGGCACGCCAGGGCGGTCGCCCTTCCTCTGGGGCCCCACGCAGTCTGACCCTGATTCTTCCCCATTCTGTCCCCCTGTGGCTTTTGCTCCAGAGGACTGGCTGTGAGTTCCTCCGGAGAGCCCACCCTGCCTCCTGCCTGCCTTCACCCCTGCCTTCTTGGGCCTGTCATCCCCTCCACTCCACTCTTTCTCCAGCTGTCGCTCCAAAGTCACTTCCTGGGGCGAAGCCTCTGGCCCCGTCCCACTCTCTCTCAGCACACAGCACTTAGCACGGTTTACACAACTGTGTCTGTGTTTGAACAGTGTCTGTCTCCCTACGCAGGGAAACGTCTTATGCACTGGGATTGTGTCTGTCTTCCCTCTGCTTTCTTGGTGCCTAGGCACAGAGGAGACCGTTAATAAATATTTGTTGAATAAGTAAAAGGATTCCCTGTAATCAGGACCCAGCCCATGCGTCTCCGTGAGAGTTTCCCTCAGTATCTGTTCTCTCTTCCTCCACAGAAATAAAATCCTGACTTTTAGCTGGCTGCATGGCTACTTGCATAAGGGATACATTTCCTCCTTGCCAGGCGCTGGGTGTAGCTGTGTGAGTGAGTTCTGACTAAGAAGCAGTAAGTGCAATGTTCAGAAGGCTCTGCGGAGTGTACTCCTCGTCCTGCCTCCCTACTAGCTAGAATGTAAGCGCGGTGACTGGCGGTCAGCAGCCATCTTGGACCATGAGGTAGCTAGTCATGGAAGCCATGCACGGTGGAAATGACACGGGGGAGCTGGGCCCCTGACAACATGGAGCCCACTCCGGCCCTGGAAGAGGGGGCCATTTTTGAGCTGTGACATGAGAAAAATAAACTCGATTCACTTATTTGGGGTTGTTCTGTTGTTCCACTATACCCAAATCCTAACTGATGGCCTCTATCTGGGAGGTCCACTGGGAAGACGTTTGTCAGAAACAGTGAGCCGCCAGTGCGTTTTCTCTTCCCTTAATTACACTCATGTAAATATGAAGCAGGAAATGAGAGTGTGAAGTGGTCACCCAGTGGGACAGCTTCAGGACAGTGGAATGAACAGGCACCAGGAAGTCAGGAACCCATGGTCTGGCCCGCCTCAGTTTCCTCCCCCACGAGCAAACACAGGGAGCCCAGGCCAGTAACTGCCGTTTCCTGTCATCCACCACAGGGCTATGCATGTCAACTTGTTTCAGAGTTGAGTTGGAGGAACAGTCACGTTGGGGCACAAGGCACAGGATTCTGAGTTGCTGTGAAGGAAGTGAGGTTCAACTAACTATACTTAAAACATTCCTCAAAACGGGGCGCCTGGCTGGCTCAGTCAATTGAGCATCTGACCTGGGCTCAGGTCATGATCTCATGGTTCTGTCGTTGGAGCCCCCACTGGACTCTCCGCTGTTAGCGCGGAGTCTGCTTCGGACCCTCTGTCCCCCTCTCTCTCTGCCCCTCCCCTTCACGCTCTCTCTCTTAAACACACATAAACCTTAAGACAAAAACAAAAACATTACTCACAACTTCTACCACAGGAAAGAAGCCCTGAACATGTACAGAAGTCACATGAGACGGCGACAATGCCAGCAAGTCCTCCAACCCTCAGACGCCACGCTCAGCCCTGCAGACTCTCACACCAGCGCGTCCCTGGAGGTGACCAGCTTCTAAACGATGGCAAGATTTTTTTTTTAAAGGAAGGTTGAGGAGGAGCCTGGGAGCAAAGGAGAAGGAGGGCTGTACCTTCACAGGTTACCAGCTCCACATTTGGATGAATGACTCAATGAGGCATAAATGGGCGAACACGCTGGAATATTAAAGCAAGCAGAGCGAGACAACACAGGTCAATGAGCATTTGCCATACTAGTCTTCTAGGCCACCAGTCAGCTGGGTTTAACAAATATGTAAAAAACAAGATGGAGACATCGTGGGTGAAACCGAGCTCATAAACTCTCGGAGTTGGAGTGACTTTTCTGTCTACTTCAGATTTCAGGGGAAGGAATCGACATGCCCAAGTCTTACACTGCTTCAGGTGCAAAACTGAGGCACCCGACTCTTCCATTAGTAATTCCATTGGCTACAACTGCTTTTCAAGGGAAGGGGCCAACCTCATCCCTACAAACTGAACCCCAAATTCATATTTAAATGCCCAGGAAAAAGACAAAGAGCTGGCGCCAGTGCCATCCAGAGCTTTATATCTAGATGGCACCTGATTATACTGAGTCTGCGCCAGCACTGGCTCTCCATCTCTTCCACTTCCCCCCTCCCATCAGCCATCCTGCTTCCTCCGAGGCATCTCTGCCTGTCCTGATGACCTGGGACACAGTGTTCCTGACACTCTAGAGACCTCCCGGGAACGGCTGAGGGGCTTTAATAGCTACAAAGAAATAACCACATATGTTGCAAGTTTCGGCTCGATCATGATGACTTTGTCATAATCTCACTTCTCCTGCACCCCAGACCTGCGGGTTACAGGAGCAACAACCAGGGTATACAACGGGAACCCAGCTTCAATGGAGAACAGCTGAAAGGTGAGGCAGGGACCCGGAGACTAGAACATTCGCAGGTGTGAGCCTGAGCTGTGTTTTGGGAGGCAGACCAGGCAGGTGCTTAAGTATCGGTTGTGGGTGGAGCCATGCTGCCAGGGCTGGGATCCTGGCCACCACTTCTCAGCTGGAAACTTTGAGCAAATTCCGTAACCTTCCCGAGCGTCAGAGTGGTGGTTGTAAACATTACATAAGACTATCCACGGGCATTGTCTCTGTGGCCAGCACGGTGAAGAGAACTCAAAAGCCCACCGTTCCCGGGGCAAGGACAGCACGGGGTGCCCTAGGCGCCCACACACTCTGGGGAGCCAGGGGGAAGGTCATTTTCAAATGCATAACTGTGCCAATCAAAGATTTCTACTTAGCTAAAACACTTAGTAGCAAAATTTACATTTTATTTGCCATTTGATCCATCTCACAAAAATGTAAAAGCGGGGCAAACAGGCCGGCAAGAGAATGCCAACTCTGGACCATTTGGCTTCAGGCGTTCTGTTGTGTATGTTTTTAACTGTAGCATTTGGGTTTTGTTTGGTTGGCTTTGTTCCTAAGCCTTCGACCTTATCTTTTAAAGAAGGGAAATCTTTCTCTTTAAGCTTCCAAGTAGCACACAAAGGACCTCCTCTCCTCCTTGGCACCCACTGGCCACTTCCAGCACCCTGGCAACACCCTGCTCGTTGTCCAAGTCCTTGAGAGCGGAGGCTTGGAAGGCACTAGTTCTAGATTAAGATCACCATTCCTAGCACCCTCTGTAGTCTGTGTTGAGGGGGAAATGTATGCACACTCCCCCCCCCACCCCGATTCTCATCACTCTCCCTGCCAGGCACCAGCCGCCTGGACTTAAGTGTTCTGACCTGACCCCTCTCCTTCCCACACAGAAGGGCTCAACAGGTAAACTCGCCTGTCTACCGAGCATGGTCCCTATGACTGCCCCAGGGAGCGAGGAAGGACAGCACTCAGTGGGTCAGCAACACTGGCTTTGTACATAAAGGCATCCTTGAATGGCTTTGGCATAATATATTCAATGGTACTGAGGAACACATCTTTTCATTAGTAGAAAGGTCTAGGTGGGAAGTGGGAAATCTTGTACGAGTTTGCACGTGACTTGGTATCAATAAAATGGGGATAAAAATAACAACCACCTCATGGTATAAGGTAATGACAATAATAATACCCTTTGAGTGGCTAACCTTTGTGAGCTTACTTTGCGCCATTTATAGTTCTAAGCTCTTTACGTGTAATAAAGACAGCAAAATTCATGAATAGTGGTTGGCCATTACCATTACTTGCAAACTTTCAGTTTAGCATGAGACTCTTTTTCTCAAACAAAATCTTACTCAGGACAGCATATAAAACAAGAAAGGGGGAGGGACAGAGTTGTGCTCTGTGTAGCTAGATCAAAGGCACATGACTGACAGGTCCCCCCCATTCCACAATGGGCATTCCTGCCACCCTAGGTGAGCACCTACGGACCATCATGGGGTCCTGCAGCTCCTGCCGGCGTTTCTGTGAAGACCCACAACAGAGTCTGAATCAGTCATCACAGTTAATGACCCTGAGGGTGGCCCAGAGGCACGAGGAGCCAAGAAAAATGTGGGGCACACATCCCCTCCTCAAACACCAGACTGCCTGAGGTATGCTACGGATTTTCAGCTTCTCCTACAGGGGGTGGGTCTTCCCTGCTTCCTCTTTCCTCCTGGGTCTTCTTGGGGCCTCAGGGCATTGCACCAAACGATCTTGGGTGCCACTTCCCTGTCTAATATTCCAATTCCAACAGTGTCTTTCCCATAATACGGTGCACGGATGTTCAGTTCATGATTCTCAATATCCAAACACTGAAAAAGAAATAGTAAAAATGGCTACCAAAAAATGCTTTCCATTCCCTCCCTGTTCTGTGGGTTTCCTTCGGTTGCTGTCCATTTGGTTTTTATTGTCAAGTGTTACTTATTAGCATTTGCTATGATTTCAGAAGTGAATCTGGGTCTCGCTCTAACCAAAAGAGAAGTAGGTACAAATAACTTGTCCCTATCCTAGCTTTGGCAAGTGACTCGAAAGCTTTTCCGCCCCCAAACATGACTAGTAAAGAAGGGAAACTATGCTCCTAAATCCTTAGAGGTTATGTGGTTATGTTTTGGAGGACAAAAAAAAAAAGTTTTCCATACCCTGATCCTTGAATCACATTCTTGCACTGTGCACAGGAACTGTGGTCCCACAAGCTGGAGCTGAGGAAAGAATTCTCTCTGAGCTCCCAGTGCTGGCACACCTTGAACTTGATGCATTGGAAGGAAAAATTCCTGATCATTAGGTTAAGCCCAGAGTAGGCACCTTTCTGCCTCCCAAACCAGCTTTCTCCATTTCCGCCTTTGCTTTCTGTCCCAAAATAAGGCAAGGGGCGGGGGAATCCACATCATAAATAGTTCAAATGAATACACCCACAGGAAATGTTTGGCTAATTCTATAATAATTCAAGGTGCAGAAAGGTTGAAAAATGAGTTCCATTTCCAAACTTTTGAGGCTGTGCAAGTCCAGAGTGGCTGTGGCTTCCAGGCACACCGTCCCGGGCAGGATGAGGTCTAGAACTCCTGTCCAGACTCCCAGAACAGCCCTGTTTCCACCACACCCAACAGCTCCCGCTGGGACCGAGAACTCCAGTTACGAACCAGTGCTGGCACCTGCCAGCTTCCCACAGGCGCTGCAGCAGCCGGAGCCCCAACTCTGCGCTTGTGGACAGGCACGCTCCCCCAAATCACAGAGAGGGTCAGTCCCCTGCGGGGGCCGCCAGACAAACACGGACCGGGAATGTGCTCAAAACGGAGCAGTGGCCACGTCCATCTTCCTCGGAACTGGGCCTGGAGGGCACAGCAGAAGAGGGGGAAGGAAGACCCCCTTCCCTCCCACCCCAGCTACCGGCGCCGACGCCCAGACACCGGGGCCGCGCCCCCACCTCGGGGTCCAGACTTACGCGCGCGACCTGTGCCATTCCGTGCTGCCGCTCCTGTCCTTGGTGACATTTTTGTTCAAAAGCCAGTTTTTTTCTGTTGTTCAGCAAGTCTCGACTGCCGCGAAGGTGTGGGCCACATCCTCCGCCAGCAAAGCGCGAAACGGGTCCACTTCCCCCGCCACCACCACCCCGACAACAATCAAGTTCTCAGAGGGGACACCGAGGGGGGACACTGCCCCTCCTCGGCGGCAGGGCCCGACCCCAGCCGCCGCCTGAGCCCCCCCACCCCGTTCCAGCTCACAAGACGGACTCCCTCCTCCCAGGAACCCGCCCTCCCTGCCCCGGCCGGTCGCTCGCGGCCTCGACCCAAACACTCTGCCTCCCGAGGGCGCGTTCCCATTCACAGGCGATGCGACCTTCGTCCCCGACGGTAGCCCCAACCCTGCCGGGGGCGTTTGGGGGTGCAGCCCCTGCCCTGGGGCGCCCCGGACCTTCTAACCCTCAGCGCGCAGGCCTC
The DNA here is from genome assembly GCA_004023845.1 of Helogale parvula. Taxonomy (NCBI): domain Eukaryota; kingdom Metazoa; phylum Chordata; class Mammalia; order Carnivora; family Herpestidae; genus Helogale; species Helogale parvula. Next base: position 117,232 of record PJEM01002471.1, on the reverse strand, counting down.
GCACCCCAAACCCGGGGCCTGCCCGCCGGGCCCCCTCCCCCCCGCCCCCGGCCCCGGGCCCACCTGCGGTTGGCGCGCGAGGCCCCTCCCGCTCCCGCGCCCGCGCGCGCACCCGCGGGGGGCTTCTCTGCGCCGCCATGCCGGCCGCGCGCTGCAGACGCGCGCGGAGCCTCCTCCGTCGGTGGGTCAGACGCCGCGGCCGCCCGCCGGCGCCGGGGATCGCTTCCCCGCGGCTGGCTGGCTCGCGAGGCGCGGGGTGGAGACCGCGGTCGGCGCTCCCGCCCCGGGAGCCCCGGGGGCCGACTGACGCGCGGGGTCGCCAATGGGAGGCCGCGGCGGAGGTGGGCGGGGCATCGGGCGGAGATGGGCGGGGCCTCCGCGCCCAGACGGGGTCTACCGTGTGCCGCTTCGGGCCCCGGGTGCCGCGCGGAGCTGCTCCGTGGATCCCGGCGCTGCTCCTCCTAAGACGCCCTGGGAAGTGCACCTGGACGGATCGCGCCACCTCCATGGCGCTTTACATCGAAAGCCCACTAAATGGGACTCAGAGAAACCTGGTGCGTGGGCTGATGGGGGAGAGGGACAGGTGCCTTTTCCCTCTCCACGGCGAGGGTGCCGAATTCCCATCCCTGGCCGGGACGAGAACCCGCTGATGGGCCGTGGCCGTGGGAGGGCGAGACTGGAATCCAGACTTTGGCTCCGGCCCAGGACCTCTTCCACTACATGGAGCACTTTGTTTTTTTAAATTTATTTTCCCCTAGATCAGCAGAACGGGGTTGTGCTTAGAAGTCACAGTGTACTTTAGGAGCCGGAATACGTGCGTTATTGACAAGATTAAGTCTCTGATAAAATTGTTTATCAAAAGGAAAAAAACAGCCCAATAATAAAAAGGCGCTCACAACAAGGTTCTTTTGCCCCTGGTTTTCTATTCAGAGGGACCCTTTTTCCGACGAAAAAGGAAGCAAATGAAAGTCCTGATGAACACTTCCTCTTTCTCCAATTCCAGAGAGAAACACATTTGCAGGTGGCATGTTTTGGCACCTTTTGAAACAAACTCCGCAACTAAAGAAAGACGTGGAAAACACTCTGGAATCTTAGGTGGCTCCAGTATACTTAGTGATACTTAGTGTAACGTCGAAGAATTGAATCCCTTTCCCCTTTTCTGAATCTCAGAGCAAAGGATCACAGGTCTTTGGGAATTCTGGCAAATTCTAAGAGCCACAGCAGTTAATACAATGGGAGGCATTTACTGACAGCTGACATCAGGCCAGGCACTTTGATGATCCTTTTATGTATTATTTTGCATATTGTTTCACTTAATCCTCACACTTCCCAGGAGGTAGGTTAACTATGCCCAATTTGCAGATGAGGAAATGGAGGCTCAGTAGATGCTAATGCAGATGTTGAACCGGGGTCTGATCTATCAAACACCCATCATTCTGTGACCCAGGATCCACAAAAGATAATAAAAATGTTCCTAAACTCTGCTGAATGTTTAAAAAACAACCAAACAACCTTTTCTCCAAATTAAATTTTAACTTAGTGGCGTAGTTTTCTGCAGCATAGACCATGACTTGCGTGTTCTGAGCCATGTTACTCATCCAAAGTAAATGGCTTAAAATTACTGTGCCTAATTATAACCTAAACAAGGTTATGAGCAGCGATGAGTACAATTGTCTGTTCTAGAAGCTTAAAATACCAGAACTAATTTCTTGTGGTATAATAAAAAATTTACTGAAGTCCTTTAACCACAAAACAAATTAGCCAGTAACCTTGCCCTCCTCCCACGAGATAACATTTATGAACACAGCTGTTCGGACTCAGCCTAAAATCCTTTCAAATAATCCACGGTCAGGATTTTGTGGTTTGCCGTAATGTTCACTGTTCTCCAAGAGCTGAGTGGGAGGCCTCTTAAAATGGCATTGTACTCACCTAGACCTAGACCTTGGAGCCAGACTGCCTGCGTTGACTGCATACTAGCCACGTGATAGTGGACAATTATTGGACACTTCCGTGTCTCAGTTTCCTCACCTATAAAATGGGGCTCCTGGGAATACCTTCCCCATGAGGTTGCTACGGGCATGAAGTGGTTAACTATGTCCAAAACCCTTAGAGTAATGCTTGGCACATAATAAACACCATAGACATAGTAGCCAAATAAAGGATGTGACTACACTTAGAGATTTTGGCTTTCTGGTCTACCCATGGGTGATTTACTACCCGTCTTAACAAAACAAAAATATGCCCCACAAATATTAAACCAGAACTCCCCATTCTTCCCTCATCCCCAGCCCCTAGCAAACATCATTCTACTTTCCGTCTTTGCCTGCTTTCTGAATGTGACCACACTAGCAACCTCATATAAGTGGAATCACACAGTATTTGTCTTTTTGTGACTGGCTAATTTCGCTTAGCATAATAATGCCTTTACGGTTCATCCATGTTGTAGCACATGCCAGAATTTCCTTTGTTTTAAGGGTGCCTGGGTGGCTCATTCGGGTTTGAGCATCTGACTTTTGGTTTCTGCTCAGGCCATGATCTTGTGGTTTGTGGGTCTGAGCGCTGCATTGGGCTCTGTGCTGATGGCTTGGAGCCTGCTTGGGATTCTCTCTTTCTGTCTCTCTCCACCCCTCTCCCACTCATGCCCGTTTTCTCTCTTTCTCTCTCTCTCTCTCTGTTGCTTTTTATCAAAATAAATAAACTTTAAAAAAGAATTTCTTTATTTTAAAGGCTGAATTATATATTTCATTTTAGGTAGATAGAGAGATAGATGGATCACGCTTTGTTTATCCATCCATTCATCAATGGACAGTTGGGTTGCTTCCTCATTTTGGCTACTGTAAATAATGCTGCTATGAACACAGGTGTCTAAGTCACCTGTTTTTGAATTTCTGCCTTCAATTCTTTTGGGTGTAAACCTAGAAGTAGAATCGCTGCTGAATCATATGATAATTCTTAACTTTTTGAAGAACAGCCACACTATTTTCCACAGCAGAAAATGCTCCCACCAACAATGCATAGGATTCCAATTCCTTCACATCCTTGCCAACACGTCATTTTCTATTTTTTTGATAATAGCCATCCTCCAATGGGTGTGAAATGATGAGGGATGCTGAATATCTTTTTACCTGCTTATTAGACATTTGGATATCTTCTTTGGAGAAATGTCACTTGAGTTCATCGACTACTCCTTGTCTTTGCAAACACAATGCCACCATTGTCGATATCCATAAAAATTAAAATCTGAGAAACCCTTATCTCTGTCTGCTTCCCTCTTGCATTGTATCTGAGCATCTTCGCTTTGTATTTACATGAAGTTTCTGAATTAGTACAAAATTTTTATTCCAAAATCAAGTAGAGCTAGTTTTTTTTTTAAAGTTTATTTACTTGAGAGGGTGGGGAAGAGCAGAGAGAAAGGAGAGAGAGAAAATTCCAAGCAGGCTCCGCGCTTTGTCAGTGCAGAGCCTGATGTGGGTCTTGAACCCACAAAATCATGAGATCATGACCTAAGCCGAAATCAAGAGTCCCACACTTAGCTACCCAAGCGCCCAGATCAGTTTTCTTAATAGAAGATATGTGAAGACATGACTAGGTGTTGGCTGTGATGATGATGATGATGATGATGAAGACAAGGATGATGTGATGGCAGATCACACACAGGGATGTGTGATAACGGGGCACGTAGGAAGCTCCGCGCTCTTTATGTATTAATTAATTCACCTCCCCATTTGAGATATATACTATTATTATTCCCAAAGTACGGGCAAAGGAACTGAGTCACAGAGGGTTTAAAGTATCCAGCACTAGCTCATTCGGCTAGTAAATGGCAACTTGGTATTTGAACCCAGCCTCCAGGTCCATATGGAAAGTATCCCCTAAAAAAAGAATCACTTCCCGGGAACTCAGTGAGTCCCTGAGAGCCATATCTGATCTTCTGAAATGAGCTGAGCCTAGAAACACGGTCTGCCTGCAGAGTGCCACTCCCGGCCCTGGTGAGACCCCCCCGCGTCCCCCAGCACAGCATGAGGGCGAGTAGTGAGGACAGAGACTCGTGGGAAACCAAGGCCCAACTGTCATTGCACAACCAGTGTGGAGAAACCCAGAGGGTCAAGGCAGGAATGGGGAAGCCAAGGTACTGAGAAGCCAGGAGAGGCGTTGAGAGAGGTGCCAACGTGGCAGGAGCAGAAGGAGAGCCTGAAGCTGTCCAGAGGACGCTGGACGCTCCTGTGGCTCCCCCACTGGGGCCCTGTCCACACTGGGACCTCCGGTTAGTTCCCAAACTGGCCCCAGACACAGAAGGCCAGGAGAGGCCAGAGGAAGAGGAAGGCCACGTCACACTACTAGGTGGCACTTTTAATAGGCAAGGCAACTAACTTACAAGGCTTGGGCGGCTGCAGGATGATTAGGTCTCCGCACCCACCTGCCAATCTTAAAACTTTATAAAAAGGCTTTAATTCGGTTCAGTCACGCATATGGTCCAGACGGTGCCAACACCACCTTACTCTCTCCAGGCTCTGTCCCTGGAACAGCCCCCACGGTGGGGCAGCCCACGTTCCACGAACTGAGTGTGAGGGGGGTGAGCAGCCTCTGATCGCCCAGATCAACCGGCAGGCAATTCCATTCTCTGGCTGACCTTTGACGACCAAGGGGGCAATTCGAAATGCATTCCTTGGGCTGGGATTTTGACCACTGCAAAAATGATACCAATCAATGAAATCACAACACTGTCCTATCAGTCATCTGCACCTTAGTATCAATAAGCCTTGGATCTTTCTAAGGGCAGATGTTGATATGGAGAGTGCCAAGAGCGCCTAGCAGCTGGCTAACAGGAGAGAGGAGGTCAGCCCAGAGTCGCAAAGGGAACTGAAAGATGAGGGGGCGGCGTGTGTGGAAAAGGACTTCACGATTTTGTGTAGGTCCAGACCAGAACTCAGCATTTCCTTATTTTTTTTTTATTTTTAGCAAATTTAGCTTCCCTCTTCCCCAAATTCCGGACACCTGTCCTGCCGGCAGTGTGCACAGAGTTGTGCTTCTTTACCACTAGCGGGCTTTGATCGAGGGTGGGCTTTCCCTCTCCCGCCCCCTCGCTGACTGCGGGGGTCCTTCCCAGCTCTGCTCCGGCCTGCCCTCCTTCCGGGGAGCAACTCCACACGGGCCCGAGGAGTTAGCGACCAGGCTCTGCCCGGCTGTGCGTTCCTGCTGTTCCCACGGCGCCAGGGTGCCGGAAGCCACTTGTCCACCTCCTCACCTTTCTCCACACTTGACTGTACGCTCCCAAGGCCAGGGACATAGATCTGTGTCCTCTGGGTCTTCCGTGCAGTGTCCGGTGGACACTGCTTGCAGGACCCAGATGTAGGAAGCACGCCTGTCTTCAGTGGCTCACCGTCCGCTGGCCGCCGCAGCACCAGACTCCCTGAGTCCGCAGACAGATTCTTCTCTTCCTCTACAAACGGGCTCCGAGCGCTCGGATGTCCTTGTCTGTACATTTGCCTTCCTACGATGGCACTTCCTCCCTCATGCTAAGCTTTTTAACATTGCAGGGACAACAGGAGCCTTGCCACGCGAATATACAAATGAAAACACAAATTCTCTGTATAATTTGAGGATTAAGTAAAAAATATATGGAGAGCCCACAATCTCTAAAAGTTTTGGATGTTTTACTGGGCCTTGCAGCTCTGCTTAACCAACAAAGCGTATTTTTTATATTTAGTTAAAGAGGAACAAACAAACTGGAGCCTTTGTGGCTTCATTTCCCCCCTCCCCATTTTTAGAGGCAAATTGAAGACTAGGGAAGAAAATTAGATTGTTCTTTCTCTCTGACTCATTTATTTTTCAGGCTACCTGGGCAGGCCCTCTCCACTAGGCAACTGCTTTTCTAGCCTCACATTTTGCTTCGGGGTGAGATCTGAGAGAGAGCAGCGGGTAGGAGGGAGTCAATCTTAGAACTATCTAGATTTGGCTCCCTACCACTGATTACTGGAATGATAATGGGAAATCACTTATCTTTTCTGCATCTCAGTTTGCTTTCCTGTAAAGGAATAGAACGTGCTGGGTGATTTCTCAAACCCCATCTAATCCTATAATTGTGGTTCTGAGACGAGCATTTCCTCAAGCAGGTTGGTTAAAAAATGTGTGGTGTGTCTAAAGGATTATGTATCAGGCAGTAGATTAAAAAAATAAAACCCTCATGGTGTCAAAAACATTGAATGACACTGGAAAAACTTACGTTTGTTTCTTCAGGGGGAAAGAAATGCTCTTTGCTCCCGTGGGGAGCACAGTGACACGTCCGCAGCCCTTTTGTCACCATGAGGGAAGAGCTCTCCCAACACTGAGATGGAGGAAGTGGAAACAAGAGATGGAGAAACAGCCCTGTTACATTAAGCTCTGGATTTAGCCATGCCCAAAGCAGTAATACTCCTGTATCTTATGGTTACATGAGCCAAAACACACCCCTTCCTCCCCTACTCTTTTTTTTTTTTAGTATAGGCCTATTTAAGATAAGTTTCCTATCAGTTGCAAGTGAAATAATGCTAATATAGGGTTTGTCGCTGGTTTTGTAGGAAAAAATATTTATTCACAGAAAAATATTGGATGAAGCCCAAAATATTAATAGTTGTTATCCTGGTGATAAGATTATCTATGTACTTTTCGGTGTTTTCTAAATTTTCCAAAATTACATATTACTGGTATAATTTTTAAATGTTGTTTTGACCCATGATTCCTTAAGAAACTGAGACTTTTCTGTGTTATTGAGAATCTTTCCATCTACGGCCATACCACCCTGAACGCACCCGATCTCGTCTGATCTCGGAAGCTAAGCAGGGTCAGGCCTGGTTAGTACTTGATGGGAGAATCTTTCCTCCTTGTTTTGACCCTTTTATTGGAGGAAGAGAGTTTTTTAATGTTTATTTATATTTGAGAAAGAGAGAGAGACTGTCTTTGCAGGGGAGGGACAGAGAGAGATGGAAATCCAAAGCAGGCTCCAGGCTCTGCAGGCACAGAGCCCGATATTGGGCTCAAACTTATGAGCCGTGAGATCATGACCTGAGCCCAAGTCAGATGCTTAACCTACTGAGCCACCAGACGCCCCATGAAGTTGAGATTCCATACACTATCAATATTTCTTGTGGAATAGGTCGTTGCTCAGGCCCTAAATTCTGTAACTGGCAAACTATCTGTAAATGGCCAAAGAGCTAATATTTGAGGCTTTTTGAGCCACGGACTCTTCATAGCAACTGCTCAACTCTGCCATTGGGTCATGGGAGCAGCCCTAGATTACTTGTAAAGAATGAACATGGCTGTGTTCCAATAAAACTTTATTTAGGAACTCTGAAATTCAAATTTTATCTAATGTTCACATGTTACAAAATATTATGCTTCTTTCAATTGCTTTTCAATCATTTATAAATGGAAAAGGTGCCCTCAATGCACAAGGATTCCAAGGACCAGAGCTGGGCCACATTTGGCCTGTGGGATGAAATTTGCTGACTCCCCCCTCTCTAATATTGGGATTTCTGTCATCACACTAGCTTTTGCTGCACTTTGAGTTTCTGTGGGCTTCCAAGTTGAGTTTCCATTAGGAATGATAATCCTGCAAGTTCTGGCATGGTTTGTCAGCAGACCTTGGGGGGTTGGGAGTCGATGACGATGCGGGCATTTGTGTTCTTCCCTTTGACCAAGACGCTTAGAGAAGACGTCCTGCGTTCCCATCCCATGCTGGAGGCAGCACCCCCAGGCCTCTGCTCACGAAAGCGGCCATGTGGCGGTTCTCGGAATTGTCAAGCCCTATTTTGGAATCTGAACTTGAAGCTGACAGAACTTTATAGGACTTTTTGCTGCCAGATTGTTTTTCTACTCCATAAAAATCCCTAAGTGGGAGAAGTTTATGTCAAAAATATTAAGTGATGACCAGCCAATGGCGATTTGAATTTATAAGAGAATATTCCATGTGGAACATTTGTGAAATTTTATTTTTAGAAGGAAAGGAAAAGTAAAGGGGTTACGTCGATTGCTATCTGGTGCGTCAGCTAAGAATGTTTCCAGCTATGACTAATGACAAACTTAAATTACAGCGGCTAAAATGAATAAGCGGCAGGTCACAGGAAGTCCAGAGGCGCGCATTGTTGTCTTGGCTCCGCTTCTCATCCCTGTGACTCTCGTGGTCCTTCCGACATGAAAGCTGTTGAGGCTCTAAGCATTGTGTTCAAATTCAGGGCAGGAAGAAGGGGAAGAGGCAGCACCGGCTACATTATCCCTCCCAGAAGCCCCCAGCAGACAACTCCTCAAGGGACATTGCAGAAAATGATGTCAATCAGCTAATGACCCTGAATGCAGGGGAAGCTGGGGAAACATGATTTGGCTTTCTCAGTCTCTATGCTGTGACAGGTGGAGGGCTGAAGGGATGGATGGCAATAGGGAAGGGAGTTAGGAAGAGCTGTTAAGTTGGTGTAACATGCAATAACTCCCAATGGTAGGCAAGGCTGTTTTCCCCGACACCAGCGGACCAGGCCCCTCAAGGAAGCATGGGCGTCATCTGTCTTGCGCACTGTGGAATCCACAGCTCCTAGCACATTGCAATCACTCAGTGAAAATTTGCATAATGAATGAACAAGCCAATGGCAAGAGCTCTTGGTCGCTCATTGTTGATATGATCTATCCATTTTGGGACAACTCCCAACAAAGAATTTTTTGGTTCACTCATGCCCTTGCAATCTTCACCCACCATTTAAAGCTGCACCACGTGCTAGAAGACCCTCACACACAGCTCCACCAGCTGTCTCTGCCCACAGCGTAAACCCTGCCAAAATTCTACCTGCTCACAGACAAAGTGAGGGGAGGTGCCTGCTTCTACAGTCCTGCCCACTTCAGAATGGAGCTTCTTTGTGGCTACCTAGAGCCAGAAATCACGAGATGTATTCAGATACAGAGGATAAGATAAGGAAGGAAGTGTGGCTAATCTTCATTCAGTCCTTCCTCTGTTCCAGACACTATGCTGGGAATTTTACGTTTGATTATTCACGCTTTATTTGACAAGGAAGAGAAAGCTCACGCAATTAATTGTAAGCCTTTGAGAAACATCATGGCTTGAATAGGACAAGATTAAAAAGAAAGAAAAACATTTAAATTACCAAAATCCAAACACTGGAAGATGATGGTTAACAGTGGCAAATTGCCTGAGTGCATGAATTGTCGCTTCTACCCTAAAGTGACCAGAGGAATTAAAAGAGAATGACACATCAAATTAAAGAAATACCAGTAGGAAAAAAAAATTGCACCACATTTTTGGGTTAGAAAGGGTAGATGGAGAAAGATAACTGAACGATGCCCACTATAGAGGAAACTAACAAGAAGAATAACTAATAGTAATCTTGGTAATATGTATTGATTGATTAATATGTAGATTATTATATTATCTCAGGGCTTTGTGCTCATCATCCCATTAAAATTTTTTTAAATGTTTTATTTATTTTTGATACAGAGAAGACAGAGCATGAGAGGGGGAGGGGCTGAAAGAGAAGGAATCACAGAATTGGAAGCCAGCTCCAGGCTCTGAGCTAGCTGTCAGCACAGAGCCCGACGTGGGGCTCAAACCCACGAACGTGAGATCTGACCTGAGCCAAAATCGGAGGCTTACCCAACTGAGCCACCCAGGCACCCCTCTCATTATCCCATTTAATCCTCACCAAAACCTCACTGAGTAGGTGATATTATTATCTCTCTTTTACAGATGAGCAAACTGAGTCACAGAGATATAACAGGATGCTTTGAAATTGGACCAGAGAATAAGAAAGAATTCATGGAAATAAATATGATAATCCACATAAAATATTCAAAAATGCCTCACTCATAGTAAAATATAATCAATGTTTAATTATTGTTTTGGACCACTTACTTTCTGGTTCTACTTTGCTTTTCCATTATTGTTTTGTGATCTGCATCTAGGTCCAAGGCAGAGCACCCTTTATAATATAAGGTCTTACTGGACAAGAGGGTAAGATTTTAGAACCCAAACTCCAATCTAGATCCCTCCTTGGAAGAAAATGGACAATGAAGAGTGGTCAATCAAATTCCTTGGGTCATTTATGTATTGCCAACACACATGGAGCGCTCCGTGATGAGTAACCCAAGGAGGTGGTTGGCATTTGGCTTAGCAACCATCCAGGCTCAACAAAGGGAAAAGAGGTTGGGACTTCTGGGCAAAGGAGGCAAGTTACAGAAAGGTGACCGGGAAAAGTATGACAAAAAATGGTGGTTCAGTAAGGTTTGTTATCCAGATTTAAGTTGGTGCCTTCCTCACTGGTAAGAGTTGTTAAGACCCACCTCCTCCTGGTACTTGAGAGAGATACCTCCTGACAAACAGAAATATCTTTTATAAATGTACATTTCCTTTACAAGAGGACAACTCGTGCCCCATTTTTGGAGCTTTTCCTGCATCTTCTGACTCTCAAAGGTCTTTAGCTCAAAATAATTGATATGCAAAGAAACATATTTTGAGGTGGCGTATGAGGGTACCTTCATTTGTTAGGATCTACCGCAAGGGTGGCTTCATATAACCATTTCCTGTATGACGTGTGACACGTGGACAACGCAGACGATGGAAAGAGACATAGAGCCTTGATAACACCACGGAGTGTGACTGAAGGAAGTCCCTAGATGACTGTGAGACCAGTCCAGAGACCAATCATTTTAGTGGGGACAGGAAACCAGAGGATTCCAGAAGGGACGGCTCCAGGGAGAAAACGGGGACCGGTTATGTATTAAAGCATTTGAGCATTTGGAAAACAATATGGTAGGTACCCAGTAGTGCTGATGGCACACTTGGAAAAAAAGCATGTATGGTAGGTAGAAAACCAAGCAAGTGAACAAAATAAGGCAATGAACTCCAGGAAGAACACACAGCTATACAGGAAGGGAAACGTATGCTGCACACACTCCTTGGCTCAGCAATGAACAAAACCGACATAGTCATAAGGTCAAGAAAATTGGGAAGTACCATATTGGTAGAATGGGGGGAGATAAAAATGTGGGAGAGAGTAACACACACAAATTTTCATCTATTGTAACAGGAAGTCAGAAGATAATGGCTAAAATGATAAACAGCAGAAAAAGCATATTATTTAGAAATATGAAAGAAATACCAGGAGCACTAGGATGAGAGCGGAAATCTTAGAGCAAGAAGCTTGGGAGTTTTGCTGTTGTTAAAAGCTTTTAATGTATAGTAAATACACATACTGTGTTAAAAAGAAAGCCATAGACCCAAAATGGCGTCACGTATGTTGGGTCATGTCATGAAACGGGGGCTTAATGCCTAACCTAATTACAGTTTCAACCTCCCCCAGAAATGCAGTTGTAACTGGTCAGTCAGGAATCTTCTGGTCAACACCAACAGACTAACTTGCCGCACTGACCTCTCCATCCCCCAAAGGGAGAAGTAATCCATCTAATAAGAACTTTTGTCCCCAAAGGAAGGTGACCTCACCCAAAATAATCCTTTTTCTTCTGTTTCTGACTTCCTTGTCCTACCTCTCCCCTTCTGTAGCCCTTTGGAGCTCCCACTGCTTGCTAGATAAGATGCTGCCTGATTCATGGAATGAAAATACACTCGATTTTCAAATTTACTTGGTTGAATCTGTTTTTTAACAACAGAAAAAAGTGTATATTTACATACAACTATATGTACTACTGTTTTACATATATATAGTGAATATATGTAAGCATATCTTTATTAAAAATATAAATTTCAGGGGTGCCTAGCTGGCTCAGTCGGTAGAATACCTAAGTCGATCTGAGGCAAGCCCCAGGTTGGATGCAGAGCCTACATTAAAAATAAATAAATAAATAAATAAATAATATATATATATATGTGTGTGTATATATATATATATATCTCATATATCAAATGTATATATATCAAACAGTATGTGTTTTGGGAAAACATGACCTAATCAGTAGTCCCTGAGAAAACCAGAAGTGTGATGGCCATCAAAATAAATCAATTATCTTATTGCAGTAAAATAAGGCAGCATATAAGCACAAGAAACAAAATACATATGCCCCTTCAAACCTAAGTCGCTGTGTGTCAGCATGGAGCCTGCTCCGGATCCTCCGTCTCCCTCTCTGCCCACCCCCTCTCGAAAACAAATAAATAAATAATTTTTTTTTTTAAAAAAGGAAAAAAATCAGGGGCACTTGGGTGACTCAGTTGGTTAAGCATCCAACTCTTGGTTTCGGCTCAGGTCATGATCTCACGGTTTGTGAGTTCAAGCCCGGCAGAGGGCTCTCTGCTGTCAGCGTGGAGCCTACTTAGGATTCTCTGTCTCTCCGTCTCTGCCTCTCTTTCTCTCAAAAACAAATAAATACACATTGAAAGAGAAAAGAAAAAATGTCTCTGTGAATACAGAGAAAATGATATAGAGGGAGGAAAAGACAAGAAAAGAAGAGTTTTCATTAAAAGCCACCTTTCTGCAACAGAACGATGCAAGGAGAGGTCTTTATCCCCATGGCGGGGTGGAAGGGGAGGCAGCCCATGAGCTGGGAGGACCCAGGCTCTGGCTCCAAGCCCTTTAGCTCGTCATATTCAAGGGCAGGGCTGACATCTCAGTACTTAAAATTGTAAACATCTTAAAAACAATAGCCATGTGTGCACAAATATGTGTGCATGAAATGGTGCCAGGGAAAAACAAAGAAAGTTTCCATTTTTCAGGAACTCGATAGTGCGAGGCCTTCTTTCCTTGCTGCGTGCAATCTTGAGACTGACTCCCTGACCCTTCGTTTCTGATCTCGGTCCTCCAAAGTCCTGCCAACCACGCGCGGGGCATTTGTGGTGCTCTCGGTTCCACCTGGAGGCCAGGAGAATATTCCTGAGGTGTGTAAACCCCCAGAGAGGATCGCTGCTTGCCCTTCTGCCCAGACTGAACTTCAGAACCATGAGGGGGATAACTTGGGAACGCTCTGGTCTAGATTTCCGTCTCTAAGGCCTCAGGAGGAGCGCACACCCAGGAAACCATACAAGGACAAAAGATCTGTATGAGAAAGGCGGACCCACATCATGCAATGTTATCTGTACTCTAATGTATAAGTCTGGACCTCGTGGTTGTGAATGACAAAATGCTAGTCAGAACTAGTGTGTGCTAAAAAGAGAATTTATTCACTCTCCTGACTGGGAGGTCCAACTGATAGCTCTGGGTGCAAGCATAACTGTTTCCCAATATTCAGTCAATGTCATGTCCTTGTCCTCTATCTCTGTGTGTCTCTGTCTATCTCTCCAGATCCAGCCTCATGTCATCTTTAGCACACAGTCTCAAAAGAAGAGTCTCTTTTTTCCAGTGGTTGTGGAAATCCTAGAGAATGAGTTGTGGTCCCACCCCTACACACACACACAGGCACCCGCACGCACGCATATACTCTCCTGAAACTATCATTGCCTGTATCGTTGCAAGAGGCCATCCTGGATCATGCGCCCGGAGGAGGGATGCATTTACCAGCCCCACCAGGTAGGAGATTAACAGCTCCCCGTGCGCAGCAGAGAAGGGGCAAGGAAGCACGGGCAGGCGAAAACTAGAAAACTGCATGTTCCTAAATTATATATATATATACATATATAACTTGAGCGTAACAATGACTTAAGCATAATTCCATATTTAACAGGGCGTTTCGCTTGTATTAAGTAATTATCACTGCTTAGGAGGGAGTTGGCGAAGTCCATTGCCAGGAGCAAGCCTGTCTTGAGCCCCCCACGTTTTCCCCTTCTGTCATTTCAGTCCCGCAGCCTCTGCAAACCGTCCTATTCAGTCCCGCAGCCTCGGCAAACCGTCCTATTCAGGCTCATGAAAGCATATTCCAGGCCATCCACAGAGCTCTCTGCTATTAACACCACGGCCTGAGATTTCTCAGTCTCTTTGCAATTGTTTCAAGTCCATGGTTGAGCTTCCTTACCTGCCTTTCTCCGGCTCTTGCTCCACCCTTGCGAGCTTTCATGGAGAAACCAGCAGATGCTGGAATACAGGAAAGCCAGCTTGTCTGCAAAGATGTTATGGTTATGTATCCATTCATTTTGGGTACAACTGAGGTCATTGGTTTTCTTCTAAGGCAGGTTGGTCCTGTGATTTCCTTTATGTTCTCAGCCCAGTAGGGCAGATTTCCAGCTCCCCAGATGGCCCAGCCGCCCCAGAAGCAGTCCAGCGCCTGGGCCGCAGGCCTCAGTCTTCCCCGCCGCCTGCCCGCGCCTCCGGTGCCCGGAGGACCCGGCCTGGAGCTGTCATCGGGCCGCAGCTGTTGGGCCTCCTCAGCTGAGGCCTCATAGTCATGGAGCAGAGAAAGGCCCTGCTGTGACTTTTTCCAGACTCTGGCTCACAGAATCCCTGTGCAGAAGAAAATGGTGCAGCTTTCAAATGAACTTTGGGGTGGTGTGTTAGGCAGCAGTGGGGACTGTCACTGGAACCGGACAAACACTCCATGCGGCCGACCAGCAACTGACAGCCCCACGAAACTGTCCCCTGGTTCTGCCACATCCAGAAGGAGTCCTTATGGGGAGTTACCGGCGACACACACTGGACACAAGGAATGCCAGGGCTCTGGAAGAAATCTCATTTTAAACTGTTTTTTATGTTCATTTATTTACTTTGAGAGAGAGAGAGCATGCGCTCGCGTGAGTACGAGGGAGGGGTAGAGAGAGAATGTGAGAGAGAATCCCAAGCAAGCCCCGTGCTCAGCATGGAGCACAGCTGTGGGCTCATCTCGTGATTTGGTTCCATTTCATGATGGTGAGATCATGGCCTGAGCCTAAATCAGGAGTCACATGCTTAACCAACTGAGCCACCCAGGCGCCCCTGGAAGTAATGCCGTTTTACACACTGGGAAACTGACGCTGTACGTCTGAAACCAAGTCAAACAACAGTTCTTTGCCTTTAGGACCTACGGTGTGGCCTAGTGATCCAAATAAGATGTCAGTCAGGTTGGCTAGAATAGGACAAAGCAGAGGCTGATGCATGTCACTAATGCCCTCATCAGAGGATGACTAGAAAGGTCATTGGCCATCCCTGTCCCTGCTTCAGTTCCAATACTTTTCAGAGCCACGAGAGACAATGCTTTATGCGTGGTGCCACCTGACCTGAAGGGATGAGTCTGCTCTTTGTGCAGCTCATTTGAATTCCTGGGGCCCAAGACGAGAAATCGGATTCACACGCCCCAGACTGGCTGTCTTGGAAATACATTTATCAGTTCATAAAACAGGCTGATCCAGGAGGTATCGATTCAAGGATACCATAGTAGCTTCATCAGCAGGTCCTGAGACTGAGGGCTCAGTCTCTGAGTGCGAACCCTGTTTTCGCCCTGACTCACTCTGCCGCCTTGGGCAAAGCACTGATTTGTCTTCCTGGGTCGCACCCTCTCATCCAGAACAGTAGGATCACAAGAGTCCGTCTTGCTGGCATGTTAGCAGGATGGAATGAGGCGGTGCATGTGGAGGGTCAGAAGATGGCGTGACATGTGGCCTCCAGTAATGTGACTATAATCGCATGATGTGACGGGACAAGGCGTGGTTGATAGAACCATGTTCTCATACAAACTGCAGTAATGTCATGGAGAAGAGAGGTAGACTTCGGATTCCAAGCACCTTGGTTCAAAGCCTGACTCTACCATCAGTAGCTAGGAGACCTCGCCTGGGTGACTCAAGCTCTTGATTGCCTCAGTTTATCACCCTGCAAAATGGGCAAAACAGTGGTGCCTACTCATAGCATTGTTGGAGGTTAACTTATGTGAAGCCAGAAGCCCAGGCCAGGCATGTGACAATCACTAATGAATGACAGCTATGTTTGCTATCGCCAGTCCTGTATTTACATTTTGAAGATTTTCCTGTCAATAGGTCAGATATTTCTGTTAGATCTAAAGGAACTGGGTTAAGTTTAAGACCAAAGATTAGGGCAGTGAGGGTGGGGCTCTGGTTTCCATCCTACAGGTTTGAGGTGATGAGGCTCCAGAAATGCTTGATGTCCTCGCAGACACTGTGTCTAGAAAATCTGTACACATGCATCCTGGATTCCCCATGCAGCTAGTTCACCTGCGTCGGCCCTGCTGGCTGAGAAGCTGTCGCTCTGGCCCCAACCATCTGCCCTTTGCCCCCAGAGCAGCTTGGGCAAACAGAAGAGGGGGGTGGGTGGGGCAGGAAAGAGCCCTAATTGCCCCCCACTAAAAACACAGCCCACAGATGAAGAGCCTGGCGCTGGTTTTATAGCCGGGGAGGAGTGCCCACTTCTAGAGTCTCAACCGGCAGGGCCTGCAGGAAACCAGAGAGGAACTGAGCTCACCACACCAGGCACATCATTGGCTTTAACTGGTTTGCTCCGAAGCAAAGTCTTTTAAAACATGTCAGCAGCCAAGGACAAGAGAAGCATATGTCGTACAGTATGTGTTCCTCTGTCCTGTAAGCTTGGAGATTTTTCTTTCCTTTGCATCCTTAACATTGTAACAGGCAGCTGTCCGTGGAGGTGCTCTCTTTGGGGTTAATTCACTCTCCTTGGAGGTAAATGCTAAGTTGATCTGAAGGTCTGGTTTCCACCAGGACTGTTTCTTCAAAGGGGTTCTCTTTCCCTTTTCGCTTTCAAGATGGCGGGTTCAGGGAAGCTGCAGGCACTCAAGGGTCTCTCTTCTCCATATTCTCCCCTGTCTTCTCCCTCCAGGCTGCGCCTGGGGAGGCTGGGAACTTCCTCAAGCTTTCTGCTCGGCGATTTCCTGCCCGACTTTTCTCACCTGCCTTGGTGTTGCTACTCATCCTCATGCCCATGGGATTCTGATCCCAAGTGAATTTCTTTCCTTCTCCACCTGGTCTATTGAAACGTCCCTATTTTGGCCTCAAACCTTTTTCCTCCTGGAGGAAAGGCTGCCAGGAAGAGGGGGAGAAGGTGGAGGCAGGGGAGGAGGAGGAGGAAGAGGAGGAGGAGGAGACACAACCCAGGGAACTAGAGGAAAATTCTTCAGTAGGCATTTTATGAACAGCTTCCTCATTATATCACAATAATGGAAACTTTCTTGGGTTTCCAGTTGCTGTGGGAGACGTTAGCAAGGAGAGACTGGAGCCTTGAGCTGCTTCTGTGTCTTTCTCTCGTGCACCCAGGAAGGCTTGGTGGGCGGCTCTGGTGGGAGATCAGGCCGTCAGCCCTTCGGACCTTTCTCGATAACAATGGGATAGTATGGCCCCCTGCACCCCAACCCAGAAGGTTCAGCCCCAGGGACCCCTCGGTAACCTGAGTCCCAGAACAAGGAGTGGACTACTAGCTTAGATGAGGGGGGAAGTCATTTAATCTAGATCTTTCCCTTTCAGCCCATGATCAGAAGCAGCTTTTGTGTGAAGCTTCAAAAACTCATAGGTAATAACGAATCCTCACTCTGACCTCACCCTGCTCTGCACCATGCCCCCCACCCTCCCCACGAGCCTCTGGTTTATTCCTGTGGTCAGGGCAAGCTGTCTCTCCAGGATCTCTAGGACATTCCCCACCCCTCCCGCCTGGCACGTGACCCACCAGAAGAAAATTGGTAAGTAATTATGTAACGTTGTTGAATTTCCTCTCTGAGGGGCTGCCTTCTGGTAAGCACTTACGATACCAGGAGGGGCTCCCAGACATTGTTTGGAGCTTTTCAAGTGTCCCCACCTAGCTTTCAGAGCCTGGACAAGCTGAATGGAATGTGTGTTGACTGGCATTAGCCAAACTGGCGTTGCAATTATGCTATAAAGTGTCCACGGGAGAGGGCAGAGCATACAGTTCCTGCCTATGAGAAAGCGTACCTAAAGTGTTCATCTGTAGTTTAAGTACAGCCCCATGACTCATCTGTGGTGAGGAAAATGCATTTGTAATGTTATATGATATTCTAGTCCACTAAGCGTGTGGCGATGAAGGTTGACATCCTTGGCCATGCCCTGTGCCCCTGCTGTTGAGAGGATGCTGATAGGGTTACCCAGCGTGTGACACAGAAATGCCCAATTTCCCTACAGGTGTTAGGGACTTTGGAGAAGAAAGTAGAGAACGGACTAAAGGAGTCTTTTTCAGGGCACGCTGGTTGCCATCAACCTTTGGTCTGGTTTATAATGGACCCACTGAATGAATAATCTGTGCGAGTTGTGTGTGCACGAACTAGTCAGGACTCGTAGCTGTGAATGAGAGAGACGTAACTGACTCCTACTGATAGGGAAAATCTGTCCTAAGATGGCCGACAGGACTAACAGGAAACAGTGCGGAAGTAACAGGCTATATAATGTTCCCTCTGCTGATGCTCGGGGCTCAGACCTCTGGAGAATGAGCTCCTCTGAGCCCCCCGGTGTAAAATGAACCTCTCCCTTCCATGATCTCCAAGTGCCGCTTGGTTCTTCCGCCCTGTGATCCAGACCAGATTCCGTAACACTATAAACAGAAAAGGGAATCCATGGCTCGTGTTTCTAACACGTGTAGGGACTTCCGGCTTTAGACATGGCAGGGTGTGGTGTCTAAACCACACCAACATCATTCTTTCTCTCTCTCTAAATCTCTCCTTCTCTTCCTCTTTCTGTTTCTATCTCCACATGCCTCTCTTCTTGGCCTCAGTTTTCAGACAGTTGGGAGTGCTCCCGGCTTCCTTCCCCCTGCCTTGCAGCTGCATGGAAAGAGAGAGCCGTCCTCGGTGCCAAAAGTCCCCGGAAGATGCAGGCCTGGCTTGCTTTACACCCTCCTCCTGCGGTGCAAGGACGGAATAGTCTCATTGGCTTGGAACTGGTCACCTGCCCACCCTGACATCCAGGTGGAGAAGAAGGCAGGGCCGTTGTATGGAGTCGGTTTCCATTAGGAATGGAGAGTTCTGCCGCCAGATTGGAGAAACAAAACAAGAGATGTCCCCTGCAGGGGCGCCTGGGTGGCTCAGTCAGTTAAGCATCTGACCTCGGCTCAGGTCATGATCTTGTGGTTCATGGGTTCGAGCCCACATCGGGCTCTGTGCTGACAGCTCAGAGCCTGGAGTCTGCTTCAGATTCTGTTTCTCCCTCTCTGCTGCTGCCCCGCTCACGCTCTTTCTCCCTCTGCCCCTCCCCTGCTTGCACTCTGTCTCTCTCTCTCTCAAAAATAAACAAAACATTTTAAAAAAGAAAGAGAGATGTCTATACAGACGTCTCCAGAAAATATATCTGTATTTAATTTTAGGTTCTGGGTTCAGATGTTCTCCACCAATCCACTGTGTGTGTTGATGTGTTCTTCATAAAAAATCCATTGAAACATTATTATAAAGAAACACTGGACTCTGAACCATAGTCACAATGTTAGATGTGGACAAAGCTGGATGTTAGGGGGGATTATTCTAGACTTTCCAGCAGAGAAGCCCAGATAAATAAGCATCAGATACAAGAATGAATGCGGTGATATCGAGGGCAGATTTTCTAAGGGAATCTCTGAGAACTGGCTCATGATTCTTGGATCCTGTGGGATAATAAAAAATATGTACATTGGTCTCTGCCCCCTGGTTCCTGGCACAGAGCTCCTAAATTCTGCACCATTTCCTATGTGATAAGGGCACTAATAGCATCTTTTGTTCTATCTAATGTTTGGTCTTCGTACCAGGCTCTTTTATTTATTTATTTATTTATTTATTATTTATTTTAATTTTTGTAAGTAAGCTCTGTACCCGACGTGGGGCTTGAACTCACAATCCCAAGATTAAGATTTGCATGCTCTACCGGCTGAGCCTGCCAGGTGCCCCACTCTGTACCTAGTTCTCCACAGCAGATACTAAGTCCTTCAGAACCTCCTGGGTGGTGGGATGCTCTTCCATTCTGGTGACCAGACTCTGGTGGGATCCTGGGTGGGGGCTGGTCGCCAGGAAGACGGTGATTAGACGCTTGGAATTTTCAGCCTTGTGCTCTATTCTCTAGAGAGAAGAGAGGAGGTGGAAATGGTGGAAATGTTGGTCAGGCCTCTGTGAGGACGCCTCCATAAAAATCCCAAGAGTTTGGAGTTCATGGGGCTTCTAGTTTGGTGAACACATTCACCCTAGGACGGTAATGTCCCCAACTCCACAGAGACAGAGGGGCTGTACTCAGGACCCTCCCAGACCTCTCCCCATTTCTTCATCTGGCTCTTCATCGTTATGCTTTCATTATGCTTCCCACACAAATGTTTCCTTGAGTTCTGTGAGCTGTTCTAGCAAATGATCGAATCTGAGGCAGAGGACGTCACGGGAACCTCTGCTTTGTAGCCAAGACGGACAGAAGTTGTGGGTAACGCGGGGACCTACCACAGCGATTGGCATCTGAAGTGGGGCGGTGTTTTGACTGAGCGCCTAACCTGTGGGACGTGATGCTGTGTCCAGGTAAATAGCGTCAGCCTGTAGGACACTGGCTGGTGTCTCGGGATTGGCTGGTGTGGGGAAAACCCACCCATCAGGTGTCAGAAGCGCTGTCATTGTAGTGGTCATGCGAGAGTCAAAAAGAGACACACTCACACGTCAATCCTTAAACAGACCTGCACTCAGGGAAGAGGCACAGTGGGCGTGCTGGAAACCACAGGGGTTTGTGAGGCTTCGCTTGGCCCAATGCCCGCCCGTGAGAGTTCTCGTCTACTGGTTCTGCCCGCGGAGGGGAGAGGAGGGCCTGGCAGGGTGTGGCTTCCATGCTGGGGTTCATCTGGACAAAGTTCACACGTGTGTTTCCCGTCTGGGCCACATTCGGACCTTGCGGGAGAAAGAGCCAACCTGGAGCAATTTTTGAAAAATAAACTTGTTAATTAAAATATCACATTCATTCCAAAAATGCATGAATGTTAAGTATACAATAATGTTATTACAATAATAGTAATGAGCACCCATGAAACCACGCCCGAATCTAGAAACAGAATGTCACCAAACCCAAGAAGTGGCCCTCAGGCTCCTTCCGCAGCCGGACCGTCATTCCCATATCCTATCTTCTGACGACGGATTAGTCTGACTTCCTTTACATCTTTCATGAGATCATACAGAAGACACTTTTTTGAGTGGCGTCTTTCACCCGCACAATGTTGTTAAGATTCAGTGATGCCATCGCACACATCAGTGGTTTGTTCTTTTTTTATTGCTGAGTAGATGCCACTGTAGAAATAAACGGCACTTTTTTTCCCATTCTGTTGCCGGATGGCAGGCGAATGGGTTGTCTCTAGCTTTTGGCAATTACAGACACGATTTCTGGGGATATTCGTTTTGATCTTTAGAGTTTTCTGAGTTTTTTAACTAAAAATTTTTAATCCCAGTATGTTAACATCCAGTGTTATGTGAGTTTCAAGTGTACAGTAGAGTCTCTCTGTGGATATTCTTTCATATGTACGTACTTCTATTGGGTAAATTCCTAGAAATGACATTGTTGAGACATATGGTATGAATTTATATAATTTTAGTAAATACTGACAGTTTTCCAAGATTGTTGTATAGGATATAATAAAGAGAAGAAATCAATATCACTGAGAACAGAAAAAAAAATCATTGGATAAAAGTCAATGAAACCAGCATCTAGATCTTTGTTTCCAAACGCGACCCTTTGATAAAAGGCACCAGGAAGCCTCAGAGGAATGGCTGATTCTAGGGCTGGGCCAGGGAAACTACAGATGAGCCTGAAATATCAGAAGGCAAGGAAGTACTAAAAAAGTGGGGCACCTGGCTGCCTCATTATGAGGAACACACGACTCTTGATCTTAGGGTCATGAGTTCAAGTCCCATGTTGGGTGTAGAGATTACTAAAAATATATAAATAAGCTTAAAAAAAAGATAGGGATGTGTCAAAAGGATACAGGAGGCAACCAAAAGAACCCCCAAAGACCAAAAGTGGGAGAGTTTGAGTGACAAATTAAGGCATGTTCAGTAGGCAGTACAGTAAGCAATCACTCTAATTTTTTAAATGAATATTAACACATTAAAGGATGTGGAAGCAGCTGAGGGTGAAAAAGAAAACCAGACATCAAACTGTAAATCCATCTGCATAAGAAATGCATATGATAAATAGTGAAAGGTCATAAATACCCAAATGTCAAGAATGGTTAGGTTGTGGCTGGAATTCTTTCCTAGTTTCCATAATATTGTATTACTTTGACATAATTTTTATAAAGATTATATTCTTAATGCAATTAGTCCCTGTCTCATTTTTTCTAAGCTGAAGATTCTCCAAGTTTTGCCTGAGGCCATGCTGATCTATAATCGATCCCTGCTGCAGACTCCAGAGTAAAATCTGTAGACCTTGAGTCTTAGGACACATCAAGAAACTCCAGAAGTATTTAGTATCGCCTCTGAAAACAGACCGCCATTTTGTAACTGTGCACCTGGGCGCTAGTTGACCTCAAGGGTATCATATCATAAGTAATCTTGAGAAGTGAAGGAACACATAAGGACACAGTAGGCAGCCGAACTGAACCATGTAAGCTCTGGAAGTGCGAGAAGAAGGAATGTGAGTGACTTGTCACCCATTTGGGCCAAGCATGGCCCGGGGTTGCCAGGAACTGTCAGGAGGGTTCCTTCAATATCCCCAGTGGGAAGCATAACCCTGAGGTTTCCTTTTATGTCGAATGCCAAGAAATAAAAACCACATAAAATATTTTGTTGACATTAGCGCTGGGAGGACATCAAGTTCAGCGCATTATGTTAATGGAAAATCACCATAAACAACACACCACCTATGAACCTTGGGGTTTGGCTTTTTTCTGCACTGTAGTTGCTAGAAGAGTCTGGCTCTCAGCACGCCACAGGAAATGCAAACAAGCGTTTCAAAAACCCAGCAGGACAGGGCAGATTCCAAATCTACCCGCTTTCCAAGGCGGGACGTCTGACATTGGGGGCACGTTCTACTAGAGAAATAACGTGAGCAGCAATGGGGGCCCAGGCTGCCCACAGGAATCTCCCCAACCCTCGGGGGGCTGGGCCCAGGGGCACAGAGGAGGGCGAAAACCACGGTAGTTTTCCTTGTGTCTCCGCCTGGACTTCGCTTGTTTGAAGAACAGGGTGTGGAATTAATGGAGAATGAGGAGACCTGTGGTTCTTTCTTTCGTTTACAACTTGGAAGACAAATTACAGACCCTGCGAGGCATCAGCGACCGAAGCGCTGATCCTTTGCAAGAAAGGCGTGTGTGTGAGAGACTGTGTGTGAGAGTGTGAGTGCATATGTGAGGGTGTGAGTGTGGGAGGGGCTTACTGCGCGTACACGTGTGTGCATACACGAAGGGTACACTTCACACCACACCTGGCTGTAATCACGCGACCTTCATCTTTTACGTCCAACAACTCACCTGGTCCCTCCTGTAAGAGAAGCAACAAGAGAATCTGTTCCAGTTAGAGTCCACTCCAGGGTGTTATCTAGAAACCTAAACGGATGCTAAGAATTACGGGGCTGAGCCTCTGGTGTTTCCACAAACACTAGCAATAGCACTGACCACGTTCTAGAGATTTCCATGTGATGACTTGTTTCATTCCTCTAGCCCTATCTGGTAAGCGCTATTAGTATCCCCATTTACAAATGGGGAGACTGAGGCACAGGACTTGTAATCACGGGTAGATCTTGGTCTCTAATCCCCACCCCCCCCCCCCCCCCCCCAGACTCTCTCATGCCCGCGGGCTGTGCACAGCCGGGTGGGTGAGGAGAGGCTCCCCAGCTCCCCGGGCTAAGAATGAGTCTCTCTAAATCTACCACCTGGGGGGTGGGCCCCCCCGCCTGTGAGGACATCAGGACGTGTGCACAGGGAGGCATGCGCGCAAAGCACCCCAGTTTCCTGCAAACCCACACCCCATGCTCGTGGGATCGCGCGGAGGAAGACGTGAGGGATTTGCCTGAGTGGCCACTGAGCCAGGCCCGCCCCGCTCTCGGCCCGGGGCTCCCCTCTGGGGAGGCAGGTGGGATGCACGTACTGGGGAAGAGGGTCAGAGCAGAGGAAGAACCGGCAGAGGGCCTGGGAGCGAGCCCACTAGCCGGAGCACAGGAATATGGCAGCTGTTGGCTCCAGATGCTTTATCTGCTAAGAATTGAGGACGCACGAAAACCTAAGTCTGTAAAATTTGTAAAACACAGGAACTACAATAGATGAAGGCATAGATGTCATACAATGAAATGTGAATTGCTTGAATATGTATATATATATATCCTGCAGACCATTCCATTCATCATAACAAGCTTCTCAGAAATGAGGCTGCTGTAAGAAATGGAAACTCTGGGGATGCCTGGGTGGCTCAGTTGGTTAAGCGCCTGACTTCGGCTCAGGTCATGATCTCATGGTTTGTGGGTTCGAGCCCCACATCAGGCTCTGTGCTGACAGCTCAGAGCCTGGAGCCTGTTTCAGATTCTGTGTCTCCCTCTCTCTCTGCCCCTCCTCCAGCTCACACTCTTGTCTCTCTCTCTCTCAAAAATAAATAAACATTAAAAAAAAAAAAGAAATAGAAACTGGGGAAAGCATGTCAGGAGACTCTCCACTCAAAGGACAGACAGGAATAACTTCCGTATCGCCTATGAGTAAGTCAGGATCGCGAAGCCACTTCCCTCAGCCTCACTGCTATGACACTCAACAAAAGCAAATGTGTTGGGACAATTATTTATCACTAATTTATAAATAGTGACTCCATAAAACCATGGGGGGATAGCAGGTTGGAGAGCTGAGTGTTAAAATAGAAGACGTTCGCAAGTGTAGGCGTGTGAAACGCTTGCCAGCCTGGCCCTGTGCAGAAAGGGGGGGAGGGTCCTTGAAGCCCCCAGGAAGGGGCCGCCTCCACCAGGCCAGCCTGGTCGCACCCTTCTCTGGCTCAGGTTCAACCAGGGCTGTGGCTGGAGGTGAAAAGACGTCAGATGACAAAACAAAAGCAATTTAGTAACAAGTCTGATCTTTCCTCAAGGCGAAGAGGATGGGTGGATGGGGAGTGAGTGCCTCACAAGCAGGGAGCACTGTTCCCAGAGGACTCGGGGCAAAACAAGAGCGTAGGGAGCATTAGAGGACGAAACAGGGCGTGATTGGCTAGGAGGTGGGGGGGATTTTCTTACAAGGCCGGCAGGTCCTGTTTTCCAGGCTAAGGTGAGTCAGCTCGAGCGGAGTTGGAGGACTGGCTGGTGTGCGTTAGGTTTTTTGACAGGTGTTTCCTGTAAGTACAGGCTCACTTAGGTTTGAACTTGGGTATGAGCTGGGCCACTGGGGCACCTCTGCTTTGTGGGCCCCTACACACAGATTCACCTTATTCAGGGCCAGCCTGGGGGAAATGTCAGAACGAGGCAGTTAGAGGTGGGAGCAGAAACTGCTAACGCCAGCCTGGAAGGTCGGGACAGAACTGATGTGGCCTGTGCAGGCCTATGGGATGGAGAAAAACACCCAGGAGACGCTGGTTGTGCGTTCCAGGCCCCTCTGGGAGGCCGTCCTGCCCAGGGCCTACAGTGTCAGTGGGCTGCCTGCAGTCCAGGCCCAGGACAGAAGAGGCCGATGTCACTGCGGCTGCTGATCTTCCTGGGACAGCCTGCTGGCCTCGGTGTGGAGGCACGGACCCTTACTGCTGGCACCTCTGTCCTGTCACGTTGGGCACAGGCCTGGCTGCGGTGGTTACACTTGTCCTGGGTTTTGCCAACGGGGCTCACCCTGCTTTTCATCCCGTGAGGAGCCCTGTGTCTGCTTCCTGATCAAAGTAGCAGATTAACGAGACCCGAGGAGGGTGTTGTTGAAACCTCCAGTCCATAGCCAGTCCCTCGGAAGCACAGGTGACACCCTGGTCCTATGGCTGGAGTCCGAAGGTGGGGTCTGGGGGACGGAGGGGGGCAGCCTTTAGGACGGTGCCCTCGACCTGTGGGGTGTGACATTATTTCCAGGTAGACGGTGTCCAGATTGAGTTCAATTGTAGGACACTCAGCTGGTGTCCAAGAATGGCTGGGTGGTTCCGGAAAAGTGCCCCTCCCACCCGTACTGGAACTGGGGGGGATTTTAGGCCCATCCCGTGCCCACTGGGCTGCCCGAGTCCAGGTGCCTCACACCCCAAAGTGTGCAGCTCACGCTGGGCTTCGCGGTGCCTTTGCTCAGACGGGCAGGGCCGGCGGGTTGTGACACTGCCAGCCGACCCACGGGAGGGGCCCGCCTGAGCTTCCTCTGCCTCCCTGTGGGGGGTCCCCGAACTGGGTTCTGGAACGCCACCTGCAGCACGGGGGGCTGATGTGTCCACTTCTGTTTCGGTTTTCGCGTGGTGTGAGGAGGAAGAATTAAATCTAAACTGCAAAGGCCACAAGGAAAGCCCATGGACACGTTCCAGGGATCTCCTTAATTAAAAACAGGAAACATTTTCAAGGATTTTTCAAGAAGCCTTCGCCCAAGTAAAAGCCTGGATTTCAAAATACCGCCTTTGCTGGAAGAACTTCATCAGCGACTAGCGGGCCTGCGATAGGAAATGACGCCCCTGCCCTTTTCTCTTCCAAAGCCTGTGCTCCAGAAAGCACGTGCTCGGCCCTGCTGCCTTCCGGGTTCGCCCCACACGGCCCCATTATCCCGGGTTTATGCTCAGTTGGAGGACTCCTTATCCTGGTTTGTCCAGAAGGTCCAGGCACCTGGGACCAATCGGCCACCCTAATTTGAAACCGAGACAGAAATGACTTCTCCCGTCTGTGCCCGGCCATCCCATCCCCGGGACCCGCCCATAGGCCTTCCTCGGGGACACAGACAGACCGATCTCTCCACTCTTTGGCTGTCCTAACTCTAACCGACTTCCCGTGAACGTCCTCCACTGAACGGCACCTTGCTGGTCTGTGGCCTTCTGATCAAATAAGAACATAAAGTTCAAATTCTAATTTTCTTTTCTTTAAAAGAATCTATCTATCTATCACAATTCAAATGGATGCATGGGATATTCAAGCAGTAAGTGTTTTAATGTATTAGGCACTCGGCTTTCGTGATCAGACGTTTCACTGCAATTTTACGAGCGAGTCAACAGAGAAGACACACAGAACGGGAGCTGCTGAGAAGCCGTTGCTGTGTTCGGGATGTGAAAGCATCTTTATCCCTCCCAAGGCCCTGCTGTCTGTGTATTCTGGTAACGTGTCTCTTGACCGAAGGCCTTGATTTCCTTCCAAATTGTTGCTGTAATTTATGGATTAAGATGCTTTCCTCTTGCAGGACATCGTTTGATGTGCTGTGTACAAGTGCTCTGTTTGGTTTATCGTTCAAGACTAACAAAGCCTGGCATGTTTACCTCCCTGGAAGAAACGGGGCTGTGCAGACGCAGCACAGGGCCAGGGAGCCCGGAAGGCCGGCCCGACTCGGGGCCGCTTTCCACACACTTGGACTTTCTCCTCTTCCTAACTCGCGCTTCAGAAAGCCCCGGCCCTTTGTCTCAGCGTTAGCGTGTGCTGGGCGCTTCGTGTCCCTCCCCGCTGACTCTCCACGCTTATCTTGGTCATTTTAAAGACTCTGCACGGATGAGTGAGAAGTGAGATTTCATCTCAGACTCTGTGTTGCTGGTGATAATGGTCTGACTGGTCTTGAGCAATAGGGCCGTCTTCAATGCCAGTGATGCTGCCTTTCACCTGCACTCTTCTCTTCTTAGACCTTAATCGGCAGATGCAGATGGGGCCTGTTAGATCTGGATGGGGCCTGACATTCTGCATTTCTTCTCTCTTTTTTTTCCAGGCTGAAATACATTTTATATAATTCCTTATTCATAATAAATCTGCATGATAGAAATTCTAGGCCATGAATGAAATAGTGAGAAGTTAGGAGGTAATGAGAAGCCTTAAGATCAGTCTTCCTTATGCATCTAGGTCTCCTCCGTTACTTTTATCTTCATAGGGTTTATATGCTTTCATGCGGCAATGGATCGCCCCTGAGCGCTCTGCAATCCGAAATTCGTTGGCAGCACGCGGAGTTTTACATTGACCGCTAAACCTCACGTGTGCATTACGCAGGGTGGGCTCGTTACTTTCAGCTGATAATCCAGGTAGGAAATGACACTCTGCATTTCTAATCAGCAGCCGGGCGAGGCTGATTCTGCTTGAGCAGTGATGGGGTCGGGAGTGACAGACACCCAGGACTGAGGGGCCGGGATGATGGTAACAATCAAATTCTTCATGAGCCTCCCATGGAATTAGACACCCATAACCGTTTAGACCACTGATTCTGTATCTTGCGAACTTCTAGAAAAGGATTAATTATGTTTGGTTGAGGATTGAATAAAAATAACATTTGAATTCCTTCCCACATCAGGGGGTCTACACACAGTGTTTTGCTCTGTCTTTTATTAATTAAATTTTTTAATGTTTATTTTATTTTTGAGAGAGAGAGAGACAGAGAGTGAGCGAGGAGGAGCAGAAAGAGACACACACACAGAATCCGAAGCAGCCTCCAGGCTCAGAGCTGTTAGCACAGAGCCCGACTCTGAGCTTGAACCCATGAGCCATGAGATCATGGACCTGAGCTGAAGTCAGACGGCCAACCAACTGAGCTACCCAGGTGCCCCCTGCACTATGTTTTTTTAAAAAAATTAAAAATTGTTAATAATTTATTGATCGATCTTTTTCTGAATCACACAGAGAGATGGCATTGATTTAACAAATAGTATAGTATTTGCTTATTTGACTGTACCTTAATTTATCCAACTGATCCTTTATTTTAGTTTAGAATTATCTTAGAGGTTTTCGAAATGCCTTGAATATTAGGATGATTAATGCCCTAAAAGTGACGTGAAGGCCATTCGTGTGCGTCTGGCATCCTATGGAACATTTGAGTAGGCCTAGTGATAGGGGTCACACAAATCAACACCAATCTAGTCAGTTGGCCTAAACCGTACATTTCCCAAGAGGAAGTTAATGAAAGGGGAATTTAGAAAAAATGTTCTTAAAGTAACAGCAATATCACTTTCTGAGTAACCAGCTTATAGCTTCAGCCTTCTGTCTTTATTCACCTACCACTCTCTCCAGCGTCTCTTCTTTTCTTTCCCTTTTCTTTCCTTTTCAAGTGTTTCTTTTGAGAGGGGGAGAGAGAGAGCGTGAGAGCAAGCGCACAAGCCAGCCTGGGGGAGGGGCAGAGAGAGAAAGGGAGAGCGAATCCCAAGCAGGCTCCACACCACCCAGCGCAGGTCTCGAACCCATGAACCACAAGATCACTTAACTGACGGAGCCCCCCAGGCACCCCCTGACCTTTGTTTTTGTTTTTTTTTTTTTTTAACAAGAAAGTGTAAGTACCTCTGGCTTCGACAGTCTCGTGATTCTCCGACCTGGGCTCCAGCCCAGGGCTTTTTCATAAGTACTAGCTACTTAATCCAGGATCTCATCCCAGGCGTCACGGTCGCTGAACTCTGGCACGACCTAGAAACACCGAGGACAACTTAGGCTGCCCTACGGGTTGTCTCTCTCTGTGTCAATCACACAGTGTCCTGATTCCTGGGGTTTTATAATGGATCTCATTATTTGGTCATATAAGTGCTCTGGCTTCATTGTTCTTTTCCAGATGGCTTTGGCATTTCATGGTCCTTGGCTTTTCTATATGAGTTTTAGAATCAGCTTGTCACTTTCCACAAAAAGCCCTGCTAAGGTTATAGTTGAACTTGCATTCAATCTATAGGTGAATTTAAGGAGAACCGACACCTTTACAATATTGAGCCATCCGATCTCTGAACACGGTTCCACGGTTACTACTTTTTATCTTTCTCAACGACATTTTGTATTTTGCAGTGAGCAGGTCTTACACAATTTGTGTCAGATTTTTCCTAGGTATTTTATTTTTTAATATAAAAATATCATTAGAAATAAGCCAGTTTTCCTTTATAAAGTACCTTGACTTCTACCCCTGGAAGCCTTGCTTTCATGACTTATTTACACTTGCTTTAAAAAAAACTGATTTAATTCAAACTAAGCAATAGCTTTCTCATTTTATTCACCTGTCGCTGAAACATGAATACTGCAGGGATACTGGGGAACCATTTACAGAGAAGATAATCCTCCATGATAGACAAGTAGAGTTGACAAGGGAATCAAAGTGCCCCAAAGACAAAAAAGACATAACCGGGGGCACCTGGGTGGCTCAGTCCGTTAAGCGTCCGGCTTCAGCTCAGGTCATGATCTCACAGTTCATGGGTTCGAGCCCTGCGTCAGGCCCTGTGTTGACAGCTAGCTCAGAGCCTGGAGCCTGCTTCAGATTCTGTGTCTCCTTCTCCCTCTGACCCTCCCCTGCTCATGCTGTCTCTCAAAAATAAATAAAAAACATTAAAAAAAAAAGTTAAAAAGAAAAGGCATAACTGCAAGGAAAAACTCATTCGTGGAAGCCAAAGCCAGGGCAGGAAGGTCTTGCGGAGGCCAACGGACCTGCATGATGGTCCAGCCACCCTGGCACTCTCAGCTCCAAATCTCTCTTCTCTATAGGACCATTCTTAGATGTGTCTGCTATCCACACTTGGGAGCACCTCAGGACGTAGGGTGCCAACGGGTAATCAGTGGTGTAGAACTGGAAGTTCCTGCCTAGAGCTGGGGCTTTAATATCACTTTGCTCAATGTCAAGCCTAGACCCTGTTAATTTCAATCACAGAGCAGAGCTCGTAGTAATTTTTGCAAGATGAAGCGACAGAGCTGTCCGGCCCCTGCAGGGAGGCCGCGCTAAGTGAGGCGCAGGTGCAGCCAAACTCTCACGGATGGAACCTCTCTCCAGGCCTCTCATTTAGAGACCGAAGCTATTTGGTTGAGCCCTTTTTCTTATAATTACTTTGCTTATCTTCCAGCTATTTAAATTTAAGGAAATGACGGCTAAGCTCTCTGGCCAAAGACCAAATGCCATCTAAAGCCAATAGTAGGATAGATTAGTTCTCCTTAATGTCATTTAAAAGTGAAGGGCAAAAAAAAAAAAAAAAAAGGACATTGTTTCTTATCAAAACGGCCTGGGTAGCTCAGTCGGTGAGCGTCTGACTCTTGATTTCTGCTCAGGTCATGCATGATGCCAAGGTCAGGGGGCTGAGACCTGCATAGGGCTCTGCACTGGCTGACCGTGGAGCCTGCTTGAGATTCTCTCTCCCTCTGCTTCCTCCCTCATGCGTGCACTCTTTCTTTCTCTCTCTCTCTCTCAAATAAAAATAAAATAAAATAAAATAAAATAAAATGATGTATGGAACCCATTGCGAGAGATGGTCTTTTCTATTTAGGATTATAGCCCTATGAAAAGTCTTCTTTCAAATATGGCAAAACTTTAAGCAAAGGTTTAAGAATTTTGGATTAATTGTTGAGGCAAACAGTCTTGTAAACACAAATACGGGGTTTGAGGTTGGCAATAACATGCACAATCGCCGGCCCACAGAGTCAACAGACCGAGCGTTGGAAGCCGCCCTGACATTCGGCAAACATTTGAGGCAGGTTTACTCATGGGGTTTGTATTAGGATAAGGATGGCCTGTAATTTTCCACCTCAGCAGAGCATGGCGGGCCCCAGAGTCTAAGCTGGAACGTGGCCCGAGAGGAATCTGGGGTGATGAACAAGACTTCCCACACAAGTAGCGGCATATAGGTAGTGGGGAGCCCTCCAGGGCACCCTGCAGAAACAATGAGGCGCCCAGAGTTCCCTTTCTAGCCAGCCGGAGGAAGGCAGACACCGTGCCAACCAGAGGTTTGAACGCGGCCCAAGGAAAATGTGGCTTCTCTTTCCATTGAGAAAGTCTGTCCCGGCTTTGTGGCTCTGGGGCGTGGAGCCCGGGCTGAGGCTGGTGTGCGCTGGCCTGCAGGGAGGGGGCGCCCTACTGGCCCTGAGAATGGACACGCCTGGGCTCCCTACTGGGCTCCGAGCTAAGGAGCCTGTTCTGGCCTCGCACTGGCCTAGCAGGGGAAGAGGTGAGAGGCAGGCAGGAGAGAAGGTGCCAGAACAGGAGCTGGCTTGGGCTCTGCAGTGAGCCCCCTGGGGCGAGGGGAGGGGCCTCTCCCTGGCTATTGAATTTGGAGAGAAGGGGATTCTGGGGGCCCTGGGCCTGGCAGCTTCCTCTCTGGGACATCAGCGGTCACCACCGGTCCCAGGAAGACTACGTCCTGGGCGGGGTCTGCTGCCGACTGTGAGAAGGTCAAGGCCTTTTTTTTTTTTTTTAATTTTTAATTAATTATTTTCTTTTTATTTGTTTTTTTTTTTAAATGTTTTATTTTTATTTTTGATACAGAGAGAGACACAGCATGAGAGGGGGGGGGGCAGAGAGAGAAGGAGACACAGAATCGGAAGCAGGCTCCAGGCTCTGAGCTAGCTGCCAGCACAGAGCCTGACGCGGGGCTCGAACCCATGAATGTGAGATCTGACCTGAGCCGAAGCCGGAGGCTTAACCGACTGAGCCACCCAGGCGCCCCTATTTTCTTTTTATTTGAAATAATTATAAACCACAAAAAGTTGCAAAGACAGTACAAGGAAGTCCCTTGTACCCTTCAGCCAGTTTGGTGACATTTTAGGTGACTACAGTGTGACGGCAAATCCAGCAAATACACATTGGTACAGTGCGTGTGCTTAGTTCCATGCTTCGAAATTGGCTTTTTTTCACCCAGCATCATTCCCTTGAGATCCATCCAGAGTGTTGCCTGTGTCGACAGTTTGCTACTCTTTATTATCAGGGGGCGCCACGGTGCGGACGTCCGAGCTTGTTTAGTTGTTCATCTACTTCGGAACATCGTAGTTGTTTCCACTTCGGGTGATTACAAACACAGGCTCTGTGAACGAGGGTGTACAGGTTTGTGTGGATGCAAGTTCTCCTGTCTCTGGAGGAAATGCCCGGGGGTATGATTGCTGGCTTGCATGTTGGATTTCTTAAGCAACTGTCAAACTGCTTTCCAGAATAACTGTATCGTTTTACGTTCAGACAGCAACGCATGAGTGATCCAGTGTCTCCACATCCTCGCCAGCACTTGGTGTTGCCACTATTTGTTTTGGCTATTGTAATGGGGGTTAGTGAGCTCTCACCAGGGTCTCAATTCTCAATACGCTTTTCCCCGATGACAGCTAGTGGCGTTACTACCTCTTTCATGTGCTAGTTTCCATCCGTGTAGCCTCCTTGGTTCTGGATGGCAGCCATCATCTCTGGAAGCCAGGGCCCTCGTGCTTGGCTTAAAAAAACATCAAAAACAAAATCAGCAGGAGCACCTGGGTGATGGAGTCACTTAACCATCCAACTTCAGCTCAGGTCATGATCTCACAGTTTTTGAATTCCAGCCCTGCAACGGGCTCTCTGCTGTCAGCATGGCGCCCGCCTCGGATCCTCTGTCCTCTTCTCTCTGCCCCTGCCCCACTCTCTCATTCTCAAAAATAAACAAACATTTAAAAAATCTTATAGAAAATAGCAAAAGACTGAGCAGGGAACCTAGAGTTTCACTCCTGACAGGTTATAATGGGGCGCCCAGCCCCATGGCTGAGAGGTATTAGGGCAGAGAGCCAGACTTTCATCGCTGCAGGTGGTAGCAAGAGCCCTTCCCCCTTGGGCCATCAACAGGGATTCTGTGGGGAGCCTGCAATCCCCGCCCCCAGGGATAACAAGGTCCCCGCCCTCCCCACTAGGGGGCGTCAGGCTCTTGCAGAGTCAGAACTTTTATCTTCCTTGCGGGATCTGGGGAGGCCAGTGGAAACGCAGCCCCCTGACCACCATTAAAGAGGCAGCGCCCAGCCCCCAGCCCCCGCTGGAATGAGGGCAAGAGGAAGAAGCCAGCTAGACCAGGTTTAAATGAGATCCAGAGTCTCATAACCTAATAGGTAAAATGCTCGCTCCCCTTTCAAATGAAAATCATTCATCATGGCAACCAGGAAATTCTCAACTTGCACGAGCGAAGGATAAGCAATAGACGTCAACAATAAGAGATGACATGGATGTTAGCAGTATCTCACGAAGTTTAAAGCAGCCATGATAAAAATCCTTCAAAGAATAATTGTGAGCATACTCGAAATCACTTTAAGGAAAAGATCAAACGTCTCAGCAAGGAAATAGAAGATGTAAAGAAAAACCCAATAAAATTTTAGAACACAGAAATACCACGGCTGAAGCGTCAGTGTATGGGTTCAACAGCAGACGAGAGTGGACAGAGGAAGGACTCTGTGTATTTGCAGATGGAACAACACAAGTCACTCAATCTCAACATAAAGAAAGTAGCTTGGGGCTGGCGTGGGGGGTGTTGGTGAGGGGACTGCCTCAAAAACCTGTGGAACCAAAACAAAAATGCCACTAATGTCTTTGAAGAAGGAGAAAGAAGGTAGGGCTCTAAAAGTACTTGAAAAAAAATGGCTGAAAACAAAGTTGGCAAGAGACCTAAACATATAAATTGAGGAATGTTGAGTGAGTCTCAGATGGAATAAACACAAACAAACCCAATGCTAAGACACTCATAGTCATGTCTCTGAAAACTAAAGACAAAGAAAGAAAAATCTCAAAAGTGAGAGAAAAACATCTTCCTTTTAAGGGGAAAAATTTGAATGACTGTAGATTTCTCAGCAGAAACCATGAAGGCCTGGAGGAAATGGCACAACGGTTTTCAAGGGCTGAGAGAACTGTGAGCTCAGAATTCTATCTCCAGCAATGAAGGGGCGAATCAAGGCATCTAAGTCATGTTTGATGGTTGAAGCAAAAATCACAACATTGTGTAATGTGACTCTAAATTGAAGTAGAGGAAATATTTAAAACAATTATAAACTGGAGAAGGTAATAAGACATAGAGGTAAAGTGTCTATTTCATTCAAATTGCTAAAATGATGACACCAGTAGACTACAGTGAGTCTCACACACACACACACACACACACACACACACACACACACACGCACTCAGTGTAATACCTAATACCTAAAGCAACCAGAAAAGCCATACAAAGAGACATATTCAAAAACAGTATAGGGGCACCTGGGTGGCTCAGTTGGCTAAGCCTCCCACTTCGGCTCAGGTCATGATCTCACGTTCGTGGATTTGAGCCCCGCATCGGGCCCTGTGCTGACAGCTCAGAGCCTGGAGCCTGCTTCCGATTCTGTGTCTCCCTCTCTCTCTCTGCCCCTACCGCGCTCATGCTCTGTCTCTCTCTGTCTCAAAAGTAAATAAAAACATTAAAAAAAATTTTAAAACAAAAACAAAAACAGTATAGATCAAAATGGGATTCTAAAAGAATTCAAGCAACTCATGGGAAGGCAGGTAAAAGAGACCAGAGAAATGAAAACTAGAGAGAACAACAGTAAACCAAATTATAAATGGGCAGGCTTAGGCCCTAACTTTACTAATGATTATATTAAATGTAAATGATCTAAATACACTAATTAAAGATAGAGAGGGACATGGTGGATTAAAAAACATGACCCAACTATATGCTGCCTACGAGAAATCTACTCACATATAAGGTCGTAGATATATTGACTGTTGACAGATGGAAATGATATACCATGCAAACATTAATTAGAAAAAAAGTAGGAGTGACAACATTAATGTCAGATAAAGTAGATACCAAAGAAAAAAATTACTAGAGAGAAGTATGGGATAAAAAATATTCAAAAGTCAGTTTCAATTTCTACATAATAGCAATAAATTATTGGACACCAAAATTAAAAGTATGATATCATTTAAAGTTGCCTTAAAAAAGAGAAACACTTGGATTTAATTCTAGCCAAACATATACAAGAACTTGTAAAACTATAAAATGCTGATGAAAGAAATTAAAGGTCTAAATAAACAGGAGGCATATCATATTCATGGATTGGAAGACTCAACATAGTAAAGATACCAATTCTCCCCAAACTGATATACAAATTTAATGCAATTCCTATAAAAATCCCAGTGAGATTTAAAATCTGGGGCTAGGTTAAAAAAAAAATTCTTAGACTTGACACCAAAAAGCTTGATCCATGAAAGAGTTGATAAATAAGACTTCATCAAAATTAAAATATTTTTCTCTTTGAAAGATCCTGTTCAGAAGATGTCAGGGGGGCCACGCCGGGGTGGCTCAGTTGGTTAAGTGTTGGACTTTGGCTCAGGTTGTGATCTCACTGTTCCTGGGTTCAAGCCCTGTGTGTGCTGACAGCAGAGAGCCTGCTTTGGATCCTCTGTCGTCTTCTCTCTCTCTGCCCCTCCTGCGTATTTGCGCTCCCTCCCTCCCTCCCTCTCTCTCTCTCTAATAAACATTAACCAAAAAAAGAAAAAATGATGAAATGGGAGAAAATATTTGCAAGCCACATCTTGACAAAGGACTAGTATCTACAATATATAAAGAACTCTTAAAACTTAACAATGAAAAAGCCAATCTCCTGAGAAAATGGGCACAATTCATAGAGCAGGATAAACAGGTGGCAGATAAGCACATGGAAAGATGTGCGAAATCATTAACCAAGGGGGGAAATGAAAGTGAAAACCACACTAATGTATCACAATACACTTGTCAGAATGGCTAAATAAAAAAAGAGTGACAACACCAAATGCTGGCAGATTTGAAGAAACTGGGTTGCTTAGACATTGCTGGTGGGAATGGAAAATGGCAGTCTGGAAAAACTAAAAATGAAAAATTAAAAAACCCGAAATTTAAACTGTCATGTGATCTTCCAATTGACTGAGATTTCATTGCAGAGAAATAAAGACTTATGTTCATAGAAAAATCTGCACACGAATATTCCTAGAAGCTTTGTTCATAATAGCCGAAGGCTGGAAAAAATCTGAATGTCCTTCCATGGGTGAATGCACCATGGTCCATCCAACCATGGAATGCTCCTCAGTGATAAGAAGACTACAGAAAAACCCAGATGAATTTCCAGAGAATTATGCTCAGCTAAAAAACCCACCTCAAGAGGCTACACAGTTTGATCCCATTTATTTTATCATTAAAAAAAAAAAAAACATTTAAAGAGTTTTAAAAAATTTACTTATTTTGAGAGAGTGAGCGACCGAGGGAGAGAGGGAGGGGCCGAGAGAGAATCCCAAGCGGACTCTGTCCTGTCAGTGCGGAGCCTGACGAGGGGCTCAGACTCATGAATAGTGAGATCACGACCTGAGCCGAAATCAAGAGTCAGACGCGTAACCGACTGAGCCACCCAGGTGCCCCTGTGTGGTTCCATTTATTTAAGGTTCTCCAGATGACAAAATTACAGACATAGAAAAGAGATTAGGAGTAAAGGAGAGTTATGGGCAGGAGGCATGGGGGTGTGGCTACAAAAAGGCTGGGGGGATGCCGGGCCACAGGTGCCCTGCAGCTGGAGTGCCTCCATGTCAATATCCTGGTTGTGCTGCAGTGTGTTTTCAGGATATCACCACAGCGGGACACCGGGCAAAGGGGACATCTCATACAGCTGTGTGTGTCATCTGCCATGAGCTCGCGATAAAGTTTAGCCTGATTTTAAAAAGTATATTCCAGGGGCGCCTGGGGGCTCGGTCGGTTGTGTCCGACTTTGGCTCTGGTCATGATCTCGTGGTTTGTGGGTTCAAGTCCCAGGTCGGGCTCTGGGCTGACAGCTCAGAGCCTGGAGCCTGTTTTGGATTCTGTGTCTCCCTCCCTCTCTCTCTCTCTCTGTCCCCTCCCCATTCATGCTCTCTCTTAAAATAAAAACATTAAAAAAAAAAATTAAAAAGCACACACTGCATGATTCTACTTACATGAAGTTCAAAGGTAAACTAACCTAAGAATGACAGGAGTCCGAACAGCGATCGCCCTTGGCAGGGAAGGGGCAGGAAGAATCTGGGGATAATGGAAATGTTTTGTACTTTGTTTTGGGCAGTGATCACACAAACATATGTGTATAGAAATGTAGTTAAGCCATGCATTTATGACTTGTGTGCTTTCACTTTTTGTAAGTTAAGTCACATACACGGGGCATCCTGCCAGTCCTGTGAATTAGCTGTCTGTACGACCATGCCTCAGAAACACACAGTTGAATGGATCTCTCCTTCCAGTGGTTTGATGGTCTAATATCCTTGGATTAAGGATACTCACTACAGACTCTGCTAAAATACCAGGGATTTTTCTTCCCTTTAGAGCTAAAGGCATCCCTGGGTTTTAAGAATTTATAAATGGTCCTGTGTAGATTACAAAGCCAACTGATTTTTGAGGAAAAAAATTCTGGGGAGGCAGCACAGTCACGATGGGCCACTTTTCACTTGGGAGACGCTTTTGCTAATCCCACAGGCCTGTTTCATCGGCAAGTGTCCAGCCGAGACCCCCGCCCTGGGCCCCTAGTCGCGCTCCTACTGCTGAGACCCGCCCTGTGGCGGCAGGAGACTCATCCTGGGGCCGACGCCTCGGGCTGCAGCGCGGCCGTGCCACCTCGTTCCTGGCCCCCCTGAGCCTCCGGAACCGCAGGTGCCCTTGGGACTCCGAGGCGGCGCCCATCTCTGGGAGAGTGAGCCTCTCTCATCCTCTGTGATGTCGGGACTTGTTGCACTGTCCTACCTTCGGGATGTCAGCAAATAGAATAATGAAATCCCTTCTACAAGTGCCCCAGGACTGGATGACTCCCGTGTGGGCGCTGAGGGCCAGCTACCCGGGGTCAGGGGGGGTGGGGGGCAGCTGGTCTCGGCAGGTGCGATGTCATTGGTCAGTTCCTAACACTGATGCTTGCACCCAAGTGGCCCGGTCTTCAGTCCATCCGGACGTGAAGCTTGCTTTGCAGCGGCCACGGGGGTAACAGCTCTCGCCTCTGCGTCCACCGAGACCTGGGGGACCTGAGACAGAATTCTAACCAGGACCGGGGGCAGCCCCACTGCACACCGCTGGACGCTGGTCATGCACGTGTGTCTTCGGGGTCTGGGTTCTGAAACCCAGTCTGCAGGAGCCTGACCAACTCTCATTTCTGGCCACCTACAGAGGATTCTTGGTCTGGAACATTCTCCCCGCCAACGCTCTGCCCTACTCACGAGAGGCCCGTCATTCGGTCTCCCTCAGCGATGTCTCTCTTTTTGGTTCCAGAGGGACCAA
This sequence comes from Helogale parvula, assembly GCA_004023845.1. Lineage (NCBI taxonomy): Eukaryota > Metazoa > Chordata > Mammalia > Carnivora > Herpestidae > Helogale > Helogale parvula. The sequence continues at coordinate 78,397 of PJEM01002471.1, read as the reverse complement.
TTCAAATAAAAGGCCTAACACAAATATCAGGCAAATATGTTTAATTTTTTAAAATAACTGATGGCAAAATAAAATATTTACATCACATCATACTGTGTAAACATGTAAGGTCTCTGTACAAAGAAATATACATGCAAAATAATGTAAAAATTGAACTGAAATCATAAAGGAAACAATACACAAACAAAAGTTGTGAGGTTACGAATACACATCCAGTTTTGAATCCAAGTTCTTTTAAAAAGTTTCTGTACAATTTTACAAGAAACAAACAAAAACCCAACAAAAGAATAAATAAAATACACTGGAAGCTGCAAAAGCCGAACTACGCCCGTTGGTGGCTCAAGACCCAGGTGTGTGGCTGGCTGGGGACGCGGGCTGGTCGTGTTCACAGAGCATCTCACACACACAGCGAAGATAAAAAGACATCCAGGAAAGCTCCAGCGGGCCCGGGGACCGGCCGCGTTCGGCCTGCCGCGGGGACACAGACGTCCGACGGCGGCCTCGAGGCGGCTAGCGCTTCATTGGCTTTTATTTCTTACCGAAAGCTCAAAATCCAGCCAATTTTTTGTACAGAAAGTGGAACGTCAAAAAGTCTAAAAAATGGCCAGACTGATTTTGGGAAAAAAAATAATACTTTGGCATTCTGAATAATAGCATAATAAATTGGAAAACATTACCCTATTATCCAGTTTTATATTCAGAGTATGAAATCACTTTCTTACAGTCCTCAAAACTGACAAATTTCACGCAGAGTTAAATCTCCTTGAACGGATGGCACAGGGCTCCACCCCCCACCCCCCACCCCCGACACACGCACAAAACCATAAAGCTCACTGTACGAAGTATGTGCTTTTTCTATATATTTATTACAGGTACAACGGAGGTCTTCATAAATAGTTGCATAAAATGTTAAAGCCACAACATTGCACATGATATGAAATAAAACCAAAAAAACCCCAACGAGTGCATTTACAGTATTTTCATCTGACTGTATACTGCTCGACAATCTGATTGACGGCTTAGGGGTGGGAAGCAGGGGGAGGGGACAGCGGGCGGACCGACCTGACCTCCTCCAAAGGAAGCCCTGGGCGGTGGGGGGGGGGGGGGGCAGGAGGGAAGGGCAGACCGAAGGCAGGACCAGTCTTATATACAAGTAAGGCCTACATTTCATCAGAGCAGAACAATTCATTCTATTTTTATGCAAAAGTCTGAGGTTGAGCGCACATTTCAGGAGCCTGGCCTGGGGTCCCGGTGAGGCCCCGGGGAGGCCCGCCTGGGGGGCGCGTGCTCCCCGGAGGCGGAGGCGCCCAGCATCTCGGTTTTGTTCGTTAACACCAGTGGTTGAACAGAGGCATTTCGTGTCCTTGGATACATCATGGAAAATGTTAAATTTGCAAAATTCTATTCAAGTTCGTTTAAAAAAGTTTCTTTTTATTTTTTTTTGCAGAAACCTGAAGAAAAGACTGTGGCACAGCAACGCTGTCCCGCTCGCGCAGAGCGGGCGAGAAGGCCCCCCCCCCCCCCGCCCGCGAGCTCCCGAGCCCCGGGCGCCGCCGAGCGCGGCTCGCTCGGGACGCGACGTCACACGATGAACATACGGCAGCTGATCAGTCATGTTGGCTTGTGTTTCTCTTCAAAATTCAAATTAACAGCTGATTGGCAGGTGAAAGAGAATGAGAAAGAACTTCAGGATGGGTCAGACTCTGGGCAAAAGCCGGCTCTGTAGGAAGTTTCTAACGCTACGGATCGGTCGAACATCGTTCTGGTGTTTGCGCCGCTCAATGAAGGAAGTCAGTCTGGACGTGTCGAGGGCCCCCGCGCCTCTGCCGCTCGCGGGGCCCGCCTGCAGCCACTGCTCCTGCAGGGCCAGGGCGGCCGAGGGACGCTTGGCGGGGTCCTCCTGCAGGAGGAAACACACGAACTCCTTGGCCTTCTGGCTCACTCCTTTGAAGCAGTCCTCTGGGAAGCTAAAGTCTAGTCGGCAAATGTTCAGGCAGGTCTCCTCCACGCTGTCGTCGAGGAAGGGGGACACGCCGCTGAGAAGCACGTACGTGAGCACTCCGACACTCCACGTATCCGAGGTCAGGGAGATGGGGTTCCCGAGGATGACTTCGGGGGCTGCGAACTCGGGGTTCCCCAGTAGCTGGTGGATGTGGTAGGTCGTGTTGAGTTGGACAGCATCTCCAAAGTCAGCCAGCTTGATGGTTGGCTTGGCCGAGCTCTGATCCACCAGGATGTTTTCAGGCTAGGAGACAGGGAGGGACAACGGTCATTTCCATCCGTCCCCATCTCAAGCTTAACAAGTGACCCTCAACGGGAACCGATGACGTCCAGCGGAAGGAACGGTTCACATGCAAAACAGGATGAAACGTGGCGCGTGCGCGCAGGCCTTCGGAGGAGGATCGCGTCGCCGGGCAGACCGCCCGCTCGGGAGGTCAGGGTGGGGTCGCTCAAGGACCCCGCTCAAGGACCCTGGCTTAGGAAGCTGGGTGCCCGTGTGCCTGGCTCCTGGCACTAACAGTGACATTCACCTTCCTTTCTCAACCACAACAGAACCAGTCCCACACCAGCCTCGCAAAACTCACAGGAACTTTCTGGAACCTCGTGAAATGTGTGAAGAGTACTACACTGATCGTTTATATCATCGAAAGCATATCTTTAAAACAGAGATTAGAGGCCCGTGTACCCATTACCCAGCTCCTCCTCGTCTCTGACCCCAGGCCCCCAGGCCTCCTGGCCCAGAGGCAGTGGACAAGCGGAGAGGCCCGTGGTCAGCCCCGCCGGCCCCGGGAAGCCCACTAACCTTTAGGTCCAGGTGCGCTATCCTGCAGTTGTGAAGGTATCGAACAGCTTCCAGAACCTCCCCCAGATACGCCCTGATCTTCCCTTCTGTGAGGTTTCCCCATCGCACCACACAGTCCAGGAGGCGTCCCTGGTCAGCCCTGTGGAGGCAGGAAGGTGCGCAACGCTCGTCACGGGGCCCACCTCCCCCGCGTGGCGTGGCAGGAGACAGGCAGCTGCATGTGTGGCCCTTGCTGACACCCTGCACGGCTGGGGTTTCGGAGTCCTCCCTCCACCTGAAGGCACGACTCTATCGAGAGGGCCATTTCTTCCCAACCTCATTATGGATGCGAGTGGGGAACAGGGCCGCTCGGCCCTCAGAGGGGGTGGGGGGGGCGGAGAGCAGCACCGGCGGGCTCCTGCCCAGCCTCTTGGAGGTTAAGGGCATGGACTCGGTGAGTCATCTGCTGTGGGACAGAATGAAGCGATACCATCTTCCCGAGCCTTAGTTTTACCATCTGTAAAATGGGCAATGGAAGGCCAAACGAGACCATGTAAGAGGCAGGTGTCAAGATGTGATGGGGAAACAGCCAGCTGGTCTTGATGCCTGGGCTCCACAGCACGACCAACCTGCTCCACCCAGGCTCCGGGCATTTGCACGGGCCCTGAGCTCAGGGTTCCTGCCACCAGTTCCTGCTGTGCTCTTCCTGGGTGCCTTTCAAAATAAGCACTCAGAGGGGAGCCGTGAAGACTTCTAAGGAGTGGGTGCCGCCACCCTGCTCACTTGAGACCCGGGAGGGAGGACTGCCCCCCTCCCTGCCACCTCTGGGGTCTATAAAGACAGAAGCCTCGACAGTGACAGAAACTGTGCCTTCAGTCAAAACGATCCGTTTCCGCGTCCCCAGAGTGGGAGCTGGGGAGCCGAGGGGACCACCTGCCGGCGCCGTGTGGGTGCTGCTGCACCTGGCTGCATGCGGGGCCCACACACTCGCCAGCTCAGTCCTCACACCCACGCCCTCCGGTCACGTGGCTGCAGGTGACGGCCAGAGCCAGCGAGGCGGTCCCGCCCCAGGCTCTCGGAGCCCCTGCCTATGCTGCCCTCTTTGCTCATGAAACAGAAACTTCTAGGAAACTTGGCCGTTTGTCTGGTAACAAGGTCATCAAGGAAAACGGGGTAGCAAGTCATCTGCTATGGGAAAAAAATACTATTAACGGTATGGTGAGACCAAACCATTTAGTTTTCCACTAAAAAAGAATGACAGCTGAACACACGTAACTTTTAAGCCAGAAACGAACGTCTTGCCAATTTCTGAGGAAGACTTCAGAGTAGTTTTTGTTGAAAAGTCCCCACGTGATCGGTAGCTGTTGGTCACCCAGCGACTCGAGCCAGAAGGCAGCCTCCCACGTACTGAGGTCTCTGTCTGGACACGGTTTTAGTGCCACAACCCCACCCCCCCATGCCAAGGTTGAGCAAGGAGCCCCAGGCGCAGAGCCAATGAGACACGGAGCAGGGCCGGAAGCCAACCGGGGCTGTGCCCGCGACGCTCTGGGCAGGGGGACTTCTCAGGGGCCTGCCGCCATCCGACATGACCGATGTCTCAAAGACGGGGCAGCGCAGGCCCCCTCCCCTCCAGTAGGAAGTTTACCCCGGGGTGGGGGGTGCTCCCGACACATACCCTCCCCCACGCCCCAGCCTTGCCCTCCTAAGGCACTTCCAAATTCTTTACAAAAAGCAGTATGACACAGAAAATCAAACACAGGGCCTTGAAGGGGTCGCTGAAAGTGACAGGCTCCTAGAGCCCGAGCCCCACTGTCAGGGTGAATGTGTCCTAGAGGCTCTGGTGGGGGGGGGGGGGGGGCTTCCTGTCTGTCCTGCTCTGTCCCTGGGAACGCATCGGGAACTGCTAAACAGTGCGGAATACTTGGCTTTGACCAGTGGAAAGAAGTTGTGAGTCCATGTAAATACATGAAGGGGCTTCCTGGTAAAAGGAAGGAACAGGAATTCAAACCCGGCTACACATTCCTGTATGTCACGAACGTCAGAATGTTCTAGGGTGGGCTTCTCAACCCCGTGCAGCTAACACCTTGGGACACGCGGTCCTCGGCCGTGGGGCCGTCCTGGGCAGCACTGCTGGCCTGCACCCTCTGGATGTCAGGGGAACCCCCAGCCCCCCGAGAAAGCACCCAGGCGTGGCCGCATGTCCCCCGGGGGCAGCACTGCCCCCACCTGAGGCCACTGCTCTCGGGTCACGGTTTCACTCTCTGGCTGACGGATGCGTTCACTGAGGTGGCACAGAGTCCCTGGAGCGCCACAGGGAGCAGGGGGGCTGCTCCGGCCGGAGCCCCCCGCCCCCGACCATCCTGCAGTGGGCGGGCATGAGCCCGAGGGACCGCACTGGATGCCCGAAGCATCGGGCATGAGCAAGCGCCCAGCGAGCCCGCCCTGGGCCCCGGTGGACACGGTGCCACCAGCAGCACGAGTCCTCAGAGGCCGGGCCGCTCGGGAACCCCAGGAACCAATGGCATCCTAGGGCCGAGCCCCAGAGGGAGCCTGGGCGGGGCTGGGGAGTCAGATGCTAGGCTGGCTGCCCCCTCGTTGGGACAGTGTGTGCTGAAGATGATACTTCTTCCTACCGTTACCCAGAACGGTGCTTTCTGAAAGTAGGCGTTTTTTTTTTTTTTGGCTTTTTACAAGTTCTACGGATCCTAAAATCCCGCTTTCTGCCCTTCCTAGAGAAAGTCGCTTAAAGCCGGGGTGGAGGCCCCCAGGCTGGGAGCGGAAGGGGCGTGTACGCACATTTCTAACACCAGGACGTAGCTGGTGGGGGTCTCAAAGGTGTCCAGCAGGCTGACCAGCAGCGGGTGCTGGAGGTTCTGCAGGACTCCAAGCTCGTGGGTGACCTGGTCGCGCTTCATCAGCTTCTTGTTCACAAACTTAGTGGCCACGGCTCGTTTGGTTCCTTTCTGATCACATTTCTTAACGACAGAGAATCTGCCCCTGGAAGACATGTCAAGAAGGTCACGTTGGACTCTGGGAATGTCACGGACAAGAGCCTGTTAACCTAAAGGACTTGGGGCGGGACAGCCTCCCCGGTCCACAGGCCCCACCCCTGGCCACTTGAGGAGAAATGAAGGCCCTCGAGGACCCCTTGGAGGCCTCAGCCACGTGACTGTCTCCTCTCCTTCCTAGAGGCAGATTCCGTCCCCACCCCGCATCTGGGCAGGCTGCGCCACCTCCTGACCTCGGACTATGGCAGCAGCGACAGGGGCCTGACCAGGCGGCCCCCACTTCTGCTGTCACGGAAAGCCTTCCTCATCATGTCGAGAAGCTTGGGATGGACGTGGTGGCCCCTACCCACCCTGTGCCCCCTCCTGAAAAGGAGTGTTGCCGCTGTCACGGTGCCTGGCCTGCCACTGCCTGTGTGGGGCCGGTCACTCATCTGCACCCACGGCCTCTGGGGCTGTCCCCAGGGAGCCACACACGTCTCCCACAGAAGGGCAGTCTAGTTCTCCTCCTTGAACCTGGCCTGGCCGCAGGTGTTTCTGACCCACACAACGTGGAGGAACGGTGGCTGTTGATCCCTGAGGCCTGGGCCTTGAGAGAGGCCTTGCGGCTTCGGCTGTGGCGTGAGGAAGCCCAGGGTGAAGGTCTATGGGGAGAGAGGCCCTGAATCCCAGCCAGCCGCGTCCAGGAGAAACCAACGCTAGCTGCCCGTTCCTTCTACACGTGGCCGGAAGTGATAAATGAGCGCTGCCTCGAGATGGCAAGTGGGGTGCCCCATGCAGTGGCAGACAGCGGGCAGACGGGTCAGCCTGATATACAGAGGTACGAGGTCCAGTGCGGCCGCTGCCATGTAAGAGGCCACGGCTGGGGGTTTCCTGGAAAACTTTCTAAAAGGGACAGGCTCAGCTGTCATGCTTTTGACCTTCTTGCTGCCTGGGTCAGAACTCGGCAAGTGGAGGGGTGCCGTGTGGACGGGCGGCAGAGCTGAGTCAGAGGGAGCCCGGCTGGGGGCCCCAAGGGCACTGCTGCCCAGCACCCGAGCCCTGGCTGCCCTTCTGGAAGGGAGGAGCCCCTCTCTGTTCGTGCAGGCGTGCCCCGCACCTCCAGTGCCCCCCGCAGGGCACACTCAGCCTGTCCCCGCTGAGCCTCCACAGGAGGGTTCAGTCCCACGAAAAGGGTCTGAGCTACTCTCCTCCAACTTCTCCCAAGGATACAATGTAGCTAGCTCCGTCCTAGATGCACAGCAGAGGGGCTAAGCCGTTACATCGATGGCTGGCTGATGGCATTGGGCCTGGGGATCTGAGCTGAAAACGTCTTCTCTGCTCCCTCAACATTTACTGTCGAGAGGCAATTACAGGTGACCTTTCAAATATGATTCATAGAACTTCCAACTGCTGGCAAATATACCACCTGATTGTATCTGCCCCTACGGTGCGTTATGTCTTAGTCTCTGCTCTCCGGGAAGGGATCTTGGGGTTTATATTGTACCTGCCAAGCTCAGCCACTTCGCTGTAGAAGGAGTCAAAGTTGTCTTTCCAGGTCACCATGATCCCATCACTCCCTGGACCTGCAAGAAGAGCAGCATCTCCCCTGAGCTCGGTTCATGGGGCGCTTCCAGGGGGGAGAGGTCCCCAGGCCTGCACCGTCCACCATGGCGGCCACACGTGGCTACCGGACATCCCCACCACGGCTCATCGGAACGAAGATGTGCGGGCGCATAAAATACACGCCTCGGGCTGGGACTCAGGATGAGGACGGGCTGGGTCTACGTGGCAGACGCGAACACACACTTCCATCACTCTCCAGCTCGCGTCTCCAAGGTGGAGTCTTCCGCCTCCCCAAGCACCTTTACCTTGTGCTACTGATTTATTAGAAAGCAAAAGCCACCTGTCTAGTTTCTGGGGCCTCTTTTACAAATTACAACACTGGTGATCCTTCACTTTTAAATTCAAGATTCTTTCTTCTTTGTGTCATCATCTGAGAATCAGGATATTTCCTTTCTCTGGTTTACTGAGATTAAAATGTCTGGGATGGAGACTTGGCATAAACATGCTAAAATAGGGGCGCCTGGGTGGCTCAGTCGGCTAAGCGTCCAGCTTCGGCTCAGGTCATGATCTCATGGTTCATGGGTTCGAGCCCCGTGACAGGCTCTGTGCTGACAGCTAGCTCCGAGCCTGGAGCCTGCTTCTGATTCTGTGTCTCCCTCTCTCTCTGACCCTCTCTGCTCATGCTGTTTCTCTCCATCTCTCAAAAATAAATAAAAAACATTAAAAAAATTTTTTTAAAAATGCTAAAATAATTCTGCTCATGGTCTACACATAGGGCGCTCCTGGACTCAACGCAGTTTTTAGTTCAGGTGTTTATTTTTGCTCTCAGAAGAAGGTTCCTCAAGCCGGCACAGCTGGGGAGATGCTTGAGAGAAGTCGCAGGCCCGTGCTGCCGAGCTGGCCTACTGCCAAGCGGTGGTGGCAGATCAAGGCGTGCGTCGCCTCCCGAGCATCCTGTCATGTGCACCCAGAGGAGACTCAGGAAGGCCCAGGATGTGGGCTCTGTCTCCCGTGGCTCACAGTCTCGCTGAGGAGGGAGAACAAGGCCTTGCTGGGCCGTGAAGAGAGCAAGGGCTTCGGACCAAAGTGACGCAGGTCCCGCTGTGGTCCCCTGCGCTCACAGGAGGGATGCTGTTAGGGTCTAAGGCAGACGCAGAGCCTGCTTGGGCCTCAGCCGCACCGCCTCCTCTCCTCTCCTCTCCTCGTCTACGTGAGATCGGCCTAGAGGAGAGTCCCTCAGAGCCAAAGGGTCAACGAAGGAACCGAATAAAAGGGAATCAAATACGAGGATGTGGCCTGAGCACTAAGAACACGGAGCGTACTGTGTTCCAACCCCATGGCTGGCACCAGAGACGCGGCTGCCCCGCGGCCTCGGTGAGCGGCCTTCACCGCGTCCCTCTCCGGGATGTCCTGGACGCCACGGTCTGCCGCCTGCAGCTCTTGAGGGAAGGCCCCGTGAGGGTCAGGGTGCATGGGGCGTGCCTGTGCAGGGGCAGGGCCTCTGGGCCCAGATCGGCTCAGGGAGCGCTTACCCAGCACCCTCAGGCTGGCTGAAGATGAGGCTGAACCCATGTCGTTCACAGCGATGCACGTATAGATGCCGTCATCTTCCGTGGTCACGCCCACGATCTTCAGAGTGGCCTCACCCAAGTCACTGCCGTTCAGATGACAACGCACCACCGTGGGTCACAAAGGCGTGGCTCCCCCAGCGACCACCCCTCCCCTCTCCCCCCTGGGGTCACAGGAAATTACGAGAGCGAGCGCTGACAAGGAATTTCACGTGGGACTTTCATTTTTATTGCATGCGGCTGATGAAGCGGTCCCTGGCGGGAGGCATCAGGGTGCAGAAGGTAACCAAGGGGCTCCACAGTGTCAGTCACGGTGGCTGGCGGTCACACCCCCTGCCAGGGAGACCCGCCCTCACCTGTAGGAGATGCTGTAGTGACCGTCGTTGTCCAAGGTGTTGTGTTCAGGCCCCTTCCAGGTGATCGAGGCCTTGGGGCGGCCGCAAACTCGACATCTAAGAACAACGGTCTCCCCTGCCTCACACGTGACCTCACTCAAGGGAATGACGAATTCTGGGGGAACTGCACAGGAGAGGAGTCAGGGACACCGGTCACCCTCGGCGCCCCTCCCACACCCAGCAGCGCGTTGCCGCCCACGCCCGGAGCGGGTCACACCCCAGGGCTCTCTGACAGGCCCCGTAGGCCTGCGCTCTGCAAGACCAGAGGAAGCAGACAGAACTCACCGTCATATATGTAGTTGGGGTTGAGAAGCTGAAATGGAAAAAGTGGGTAGATGTTAACCAGAAGCCAAGAACTGACTTGAGCTACCTGCATTTATTCCCTGGCTACAATTATCATTGCAAGAGGAGCGGAAATACAGCTTGGCTTTTGTGGGAATCAGAAGGGTGCAATTTCACCGCCTTTACATGCACCTATCCAAATTTAGAAGAGTTTTTGTCTTCTTAGTTACAAACACATAAATGCCTTAAGCTCGGAAATGCCCACATTTCTCATCCGGTGGGCAGGGTCCAGCTGGTCCCCACGCCCCTTTCTTCTGAAGGGCGGCTGGTGCCCTGGCCCGGAGCCCTTGCGTTCCCGCTGGGAGGACGTTTCTCTCCAGGCAACCGCTGCCCACCTAGGTTTACGGCGATCCGACTACGGAAGCTGATGGGCATGACTGCCAAGGGAATGTGCCAGAGCCAGCGGGGCTGAGGCAGCCCCGGCGGCTTCGTGGTCTGGTCTCTGCCTCACCGGGCGACGGGCAGTGCTCTTTGTAAGCCGCACCTGAGGCTGGTCGGGGTTGCTGTGTGTCCCTGGCTCCCCGCACACGCGCAGCTACCTGTGCCCAGAGCCCCAGAGCCCTGTGGGAGTGGCCGGTGGGAGGCAGAGGGTGGGAGGCAAGGCTGGGCGCCAGGCCCCGTGGCCCCCTCGGAATGACGTGGGTTCCTAGCCATGCTCAGAACTCACCTTCACAGATACCTTGTTGCTGAGTCCTTCCCGAGACTTCCGATACCCGTTCTCTAACTTGCCTTCCCGTTTGCCGTCCTTATCTTTTTTCTCAGATTTTTTCCTTAAACGGAGTGCTGTGTGCCAAGATGTTGACTTCCTAGGGGGAAAGTAACACACTGTTAGGGTTACAGCCTTCGGCGTTCAGCAAGTGATTCCTGAGAGTTTTAGAGAAAAGCTGAGCGGCTGGCTCACTTAGGCGGACTCGGGCTGACGGAGGCTCCTTCAGGAACCGTGCGCTCCACTGAGCAAAACTTGACTGCAAGTCTGAACAACCAGAGGGGAACCAAGAAGCTCTACATGTTAAGGACTAAAATACGAAAGTGCCTGTGATAGTCAATTTTATGCGGGAACTTAACTGGGCCACTTGACGTCCTGAAATGCGATCAAGTGTTGTTCTCGGTGTTTCTGGATAAGAGTAACATTTTAATTGGTAGAGTAAAACACGCTGCAGTCCATAATGTGGTAGACCCCCTCTAATCAACTCGAGGCCTAAGTAGAACAGAAAGACTGGCTTCCCTGAGCTAGAAGGAATTCTCTAGCAGAATGGGTCTCAACCTGCTGGTCTACACTGTGGATTTGGACTCACGATTTTCCATAACTGTTTGAGCCAATTCCTCGTAACACCCATCTCTTTCCCCAAATGTACACACACACACACACACACACTCCTGTTAGCGCTATTTCTCTGGAGAACCCTTAGGGCCTAAGAATACCCTTTGATAAAACAAAGCACAAGATGGGACTGTTGAAAATGTACTAACATGAAATACTTCTGTGTGTCAAGGAGAACCGGGACAAGGGGGTTATCATTCATGGAAGAGAGGCTCCATGCAGCCTGAGCTCAAGCCTAGTGTCCCTGGGGGGTTGCAAGCTCCAGGCCCAGAGGTGCGCGTGGTGCTGGGGCGCTGGCCAGCCTGTGCTGGGCACCCAGCTAAGGTCCTGCTGGGCTTGCAGAAGAGCGCGACCGTGGTCACCGCCTTTGGAGGTTTCAGGAATCACCATGTCCTTCAGTGCTCCCACTCCCACTCTGTCAGAGACCAATAGACTCAGGGAAGGACAGAGTTTTAAATCAGCACCTGATTCCATAAAAAAATGTTTAACGCAGGGGCGCCTGGGTGGCTCAGTTGGTGAAGCGTCTGACTTTGGCTCAGGTCACCATCTCACGATCTGTGAGTTTGAGCCCCATGTCGGGCTCTGTGCTCACAGCGCAGGGCCTGGAGCCTGCTTCAGATTCTGTGTCTCCCACTCTCTCTCTCTGTCCCTCCTGCTCTCTCTTTCTCTTTCAAAAATAAACATTAAAAAATTTTTTTTAAAGTTTAACACAGCAAACCCGGTCTCATTTCTTAACGGAATTAAACCTAATAACACACACAAGGCAGGACGGTAATAGCACCACACAAATCTTCACCTGCAGCTCACAGAACAAGCACCTTCGCGGACACACACTCAGCGCAGCCTGCAAGAGGGGAGGGGTCCTTGGAGAGTCCTCACCCACCACCCGACTAGAACAGCAGGGGCTACAATACCGCTGTGATTTTCTCAGTGGCTTAAGAAAGCTGTGTCTGCAAACGCAGGTTATTAGGAGAACCTGTCAGAACAAGGCTGAGATGAGAGTCCACCCCGTCCTCACTCGGGGATGTGAGCACCCCGTGCTCGGGGATGAGCTCGCACTGACGGAGAATGGCGGGGCTCTCTCTCGCTGGGCCTCCAGGCCTCACTGTCACTCGGGCCCCTCTCCCCCCTGGCCGGACCACCGGGCACTCACTTGAGGGTCCCATCGGGGTTCTCCATGATGACTGCGCTGGTGTGCCCCAGGACGAAGCCTGGAATCCAGCCCTCGGCTGCGGGGCACTGGTCAGTGGCGGCTCGGAACACCAGAAACATGTTCTGTTGATTGCTGGCCAGAACCTGAACGACCTCTCCTTGGTAGACGTTTATCTCATCCTCCTTCACTGCCGTGTAATCGTGTGTCACCAACATGGTGGAGATGTTGCTACTGCTGCTGCTTTCACTCTGGAGCACGAGAGAGGAGAGAGAGAAAGGCAGAGGGGACCTGAAACCACATGTGATGTCATCCGTGCACGTCGTCACGTGCTGGCCCAGAGCCGCGCTCACCACAGACTCGGAGCCACCCCAGCTCCTCCGCCACTCTCTCGTTAGCTAACTTTGTGCCTCTTTCCTGATCACCGGACATCTAAGAAAGCAATGTGGGTGACATTCTAAAATAAGTCACCGCAGTGACGACACTTTGCTTTCGGGAGACTACTTCCGGACCATCTTCCTTGCACCCTCAAAGGGACGGGTTGGTCTTCCTGCCGATGCTGTGCTGGGTCAGACCTAGGTCACAGTGGTGTCACCGTGACTGTCATTCTCATTTTAAAAAAGTATTATTAGATTAAAAAGCCCCGAAGAGTAGCTCTTCAGCTCGAGGACACACTAGAGCATGGAGCGGCCCCAAACCTGCCAAAGAAAACGCTCACAGAGAGCGCGCTCCAGACTCGTGCCGAACTGCTGACACACCTCGTTTTCACCTTGTGTTTCTCCTTCTAAAGCAATGAGGGATAACTGAAAAGTAAGTCAACTACCCCTCTACTCTTGCGGATGGTGACTCTGTGTCCCCTCAGCGAGTGGCCCTCCCGGGAGCCTGCCTGCTTCGAGGGTCCCGAAGGTGCCGCTGCCGTGGGAACACAGAGGACACATCACGGCAGGCCCCGCAATGCAAGCTTTGGGAATGGACCTGCGCCCTCTTACCCCGGAGTCCTGGCCATACCTGACCTCCTTGCCCACTGTGTGTCTCTACTGTCCGTCACAGTGACCGACAGGTGGCAGACACGCAACACCTACTCTGCAGCTCAACGAGGCGAGATTGCAAAATGAAAACAGAAGTCATTTCTGAAGGCCACCTACCTAGGCCCACAAGCTGAGTGGCGTTACTCGCTGAGCAGAAGACACACAAGTGGCAGTTTTTGTCTCAAGCTGTCATTTGCCAAGTGGCCCCTTTGTTCCACGAGAGGGGCGGAAGCTGACCCCACTGCCAAATCCTGAGCTAGATCTTGCTCAATCCCCTCTATCAACGGATGGGGTGCGGGAAAGGGTGTTGGGCACCCTGTTCCTGCTTGCTGTTCTCAGGGCTTCCGCCAACGTCGCGCGCGAGCGTTCGTGCCTCCGCTGGGCTCTCGGGTGCCTGCGGCAGGTCCTGGGCGGTGTGGTTGCCAGGCAACCCTGCCTCACGCGGCTCAGCCCGGGCTACTGGGCCGGTGCTGGGATACGTGGCGGCAGCCAGCCAGCCAGCCAGCGTGCCGAGAACTTCAGGGTCCAGGGCTCCAGACCCGCAGCGGACATTTAAGTTAAACATAGCAGAGTGCCAGGCTCCGTTCCTGTCTGGCAGAGTCTGTTGCGGACACCTGCCCCTTGTGGATGCCCATGCTGTCCATGTCCAGCTACGGTCTGTGCGTATTCATTTCTGCCATTTTATTCTCTGAGCATGTACTTGAGCATTCTGACTTACATAGCAACACCCAATAGTTGTGAGATCACAAAGCCAAATTTGCTAGAAAACGCCAACAAAAAACTTATGTGGCATAGCTGCTTTTGGCAATAACGTGTACGAAGCTTTGCCTCCTAATTTTGCCACAATAACAAGAGCTGTTAGTATTTTCTGAGCACCCCCTATACACCAGGCTAAGTACCAGGCATTTAAAATCCATCTCGTTTAATGCTCAAAACTGCCTTCCCAGCTGGCACAATCATCACCCCCTTACAGAGGGGGGGCGGTTAGGAATGTGCTCGGGCCACCCGGCCTCTGAGACGGAGGCGGGGCTGCATTTCTATTGCTGCCCGGGTGGCAGGTACAGAGAGATTGTGCATCCACATCTGGGGGCCGGCACAGTCACTGTCTGGGTTGGTCCACATCCATTCCACTCCTGCTCTCAGCAGAACTTTCCAGAAGGTGCCCATTAGAGGAGGAAGAAGGACCCAGGTCATGGGTTAGGCACAGCCGCTTGGCCGTGAGTGCAGACAGTTCCATGGAAGTAGTCGAGGAGGAAGGTGGCCAAAGCTGACCCCCCAGGAGGAGGAGAGGCTGGCCCAGAGGGGCAGAAATGGGGCAGGGTGACGGTTCCTTTTAATCGCAATACTTAAGAGTCCTAGAGGACATTTTCAAATCCCCATTCAGGCCTCTGGTGGTCTTCCCAGCCTTCCAGGGCATTTCGGTAAGGCACTTGGACTCATCTAAAACACTGGCAATTTCTGTTCCAGGTTACCTACCACTTAAGAAAAAGTGAGAGGCAGAACAGCTTTTGCAGCCTGAAGCTGGGACATATGTCACCTGTGACCATCTATACCTCTTTCTCAGGGTGAACGTCCCAGGGAGGAGCCAGGTGGTGACCGTTATCTGGCCACACTCATGGCGCCCAGAGACCAGCACGGGCTCCCCTGGGCTGGGGCAGTCGAGGTTCATCCTGACGCACTGCCTCTGAGAGGTCCTCGGAGCTTACGTGGAGCGTCCAGGTCAGGATGAGCCCCATTGGTAGGAGGGGTCTCAGCTGTAAGGCCGTGCCCGTCCCCACCAGCGGGCAGGCCATCGGTGACCTCGGCCATCGCCTCTTGTCCTCTGGCTGCGGTTGCTCACCTGTATTCCTAACATTTCACAGCCATGGGGGGCCAGGCGACTCTGCAGGACACCGGCCACAGCCACTGCAGACGTTACCTGCCTGACCAGTGGTTTTTGCAAATAAGAGCCTATGGCAAATACATGTACCAAGACCCATTTCCTAATTTCTTTCTCAATTAAGTATGAAGATTGAGTTTAACAATACATGTTAACAAGTGGGAGGAAAAGAGAAGGCCACGTCACCCCAAACAAGGCGTTAATGGAAGTCCAGAGAAAAGAAGAGAGACATGCAAAAGCCAGATTTGTTTTCATAAAGAGAGACACAGACCCTTTTAGGGAAATGTATTTAAAAATTTATAAAGCGATCAAACATACACTCGTTAGAACAGTTCTCTTCCCTCACGCATGCCTTTAGGAAAGTGTTAAAGGTCAGGCCATCTGCCGAGTCGGAAAACAGCTGGGTAGGATAGTGAGGAAGCCACAAAATGGGGGGAAAAACCCCACCACAACAACTTTTCTGCTTGAGGACAGGATCCCGACCCAGGCGAGTAGCCAGGGAGAGGGCGGGGAAGCCCCGGGAGGCAGCGCCCCCTGCTGGGCGCTCCGCCTCCAGCCTCCGCCTGGCTCCCGCCGCCAGGGAGCCTCGGGCAGTCTCTCTATTCCGGAGTGAAATTGGGGGAAGCAAGTTTTTCCACTGGAGAGATTCCTTTCCCCCCATTTTGTCTGATTAGTTTGCTGTGAGTTGAAACGTTGGAAGTTTTCTCGAGGGGCTTTTGTCCCCCCCCCAGCAGATGAGTCAAAAATGCTGCAAAGATAATTTAAGGCAAAAAAGAGCACAACCAAGCGATGAGCAAAAAAGCTTAAAGTGTACGGATTCCAACGGAAATAGGTGAACAGCAGGGACGCTGACCCCTCTAAAAAACGTGGATGAGGAAGGCGGGGCTAAAAAGTAAGTTCCGAGATATCCTGCTGGTCAGAGTGTGTGAAAGACGCGCAGGTGTTGCGTCCCCAAGGTACCGATCTGCTTCCCGCGTGAAGGAGACACACACAAAGCAAGGAGCGAGTTAGTAGAGACGAGAGCAGCGCTGTCCCCGCGGCAGGAGGGGGTTAGAAGGCGCGCCGTCCAGGCCCGCGCGGCGGCGTCGGGCTGCGGCCGGTGCGGGCGCCGGAGGAGCCGGAGAGCCGGGAGTTAGTAGAGGAGAGCAGCGGCCACGGGGACGCTTAGAAGAGCTGGCGGGACAGAGGCAGCGGGGCGGGCGGGCGCAGGCTGCCGGGCGTTCTTACCCCGTTGCTCTGCGTGGACTGCACGGACTGCTCGCTGGCCGAGGAGCACGTGCTCATGCGGTCCGTGTCCTTGCCGGGGGCCGCGTGGCGCTGCGCCTGCCGCTGGAGGGAGTCGCTGTCCCCCGGGAAGGTGAAGGAGCCCGGCCGGCTGGCGGGGGAGGCGGGGATGGAGCTCCAGAAGGAGCCCCCCTTCTGCAGGGGGCTGCTGGGGGGAAAGGGCTCCTTGCCGATCGGAGAAGGGAACGCGGCGGCCACAGGTGAGTTCAGAGGCGAGACGGCCCCGGGCCTGGGCTTCCCCAGGGGCAGCGAGCCCAGGCTGCTCCGCGAGCGGCTGTCCTCCGGGTGGGCCCGCGCCTCCCTGGCGTCCGCATCGCGGCCGGCGCCTGCCGCACTCCCCGAGGCCTTCCTGGGGCTCTCGAGCACCTTCATCTTGGGGATGTGCTCCGCTTCTCGCTCGGGGCCTTCGGGCTCTCCCGGGGCGCGCCTGCCGGCCTGGCCGGGGCCGGCCTCCGGGGCGGGGCTGCTGCCGGGAGGGGGCGCTGCAGGGCCGGGAGTGGACGTACCTGACATCTTGTCTGCCTCTGCCTGGCTCGCGGCCGCAGAGGAGACCAGCACGGGGGAGTGGTGTCGGACAGGCTGCGGGATCCGGGAGGGTCTGCTTCTGCTCGAGCTGGGGAGGCCGCTGCAGCCGCCGGGGCCGCCGCCGGGGTTGCCGCCGCCGCCGCCGCCGCTGGGGGCCCCGCCGCCGCTGCCGCCCCCTCCCCCGCCGCCCCCGCCGCCGCCGCCGCTGCCCCCACTGTGGTTCCTCTGATACTCGATTGGTGATGTCAATGCTGCAAAACAGGGGAGACACAGAGGAGACTGTCAGGGCACCAAGAAAAATGTCCTTATGGGGCAAAGGAGGAAGGCACATCATACAATCGAAAGGATATGTGGGGCGTGAACACCCACCCCCCTCAAGTCGTGGCCCATCCGTGTGACCGTGGCCATCTTGACCTTTAAGCAGCCACCCATCCTGGAAGCGGCAGACTGACCCCATCCATCAGCAAAGGAAAAGGCAAAGGCCTTAAATGCTGCTCTCCAGCTGATGAACAACTTACACTGACTCGGTCATGAGAGGTGCGCTTGCGTGATGGGCTGGGGGGCAGAGAAGGCCAAGTACAGGGGGCAGGAGGAGCGTGGGCTGACTTTTAGCAGCCCGAGAAGAGCACGCCGAGACTCGGCAGCCCTGCCAAGGGAAAGTCCGATTGCCGTGTGGGAGGCGGCAGGCAGCGGCTGCGGGCTGGCCAGCAGCCACAAAGGTCTTTAACCCAGAGAGCAGTCAGGCAAAGAAGCCGCTGGGAGTTCAGGAATCTCCCCTGGGTGCCCCGAGGGCAAGAGGTAGTGTTAGGAACCACCTCTGCTTTGCAGGTTTGGCACCAGGGAAGGGAAAGAGCTCCATAAAGACGGGGTGGGGGGATGGGGGGTGGGGGTGGGGTCGGTAGCTGTCCCATGTCCTGACTTCAGTGGCTTCGTTGCTGTGCCATCATCCACAGGGAACTGAAGGAAACATGCCAAGCAAGATACCGGGGAAATAGGAACACAGATTCTTAAAGTGTTAAAACCTCTGGGAAACACAACAATTAGGCAGAACCACTTCCTGCCTGGGGAGCATCAGGCACGTGAGAACAAGCATTTTGGAGCCAAATGACATTTTACTAAGTCTGTCTTGGCCATGACCTCGCACTGGAACAAAGGGCCAGAGGGAGGGGTGAGACATGCTCAGAGTCCCAACTACATTCCTGGTGGTGCTCAACCCTCCAGAAAAGGACTTTATGTAGGCTGAGGAGGGCATCTAGTAAACTTTAACAGCACGGTCTGCTCAGGCTTCCGGTTTGGAACGGAGTCCTTTTATTTTGAAATTGATGGTAAAAATTTAAAGATTTCCCAACAGTTACATGCTATGGGTTGGCATTTAATGCATCACTTGAGAACAACGCACTTAGGAACGCCTGGGTGGCTCAGTCGGTTAAGCATCAGACTTTGGCTCAGGTCATGATCTCAGGGTTTGTGAGTTCAAGACTGGAGCCGGGCTCTGTGCTGATAACTCAGGGCCTGGAGCCTGCTTCAGATTCCATGTCTCCCCCGCTCTCTGCCCCTCACCTGCTCACACTCTGTCTCCCTCTGTCTCAAAGATAAATACTAAAAAAGCAAACAAAACAAAAAACTAAGAATGACCAACGCATTTAAAGAGGCTTGCACTGGCTCGCTGTACTAGGTGCGAAACTTTTTTCTACACACGCAGGGACTGTCCCCCGGCCCCTACTGGCCGCATGTATCCAATTCCAACCAGAAATGTAAAAATGATCAGTCTTGCTCGAGCCGGCACCCAGGCAGCTGACCTCCTCTTGGCCCCAAATGCCTTGCCCTTGAGTTTTCACTGAATGCCTAAGCTCCTGGCTCTTGAATGGCATGAGAGATGTGAAGGTGCTTTTATGGGGACAAAGAAATGACACCATCCTATTGGACTGGGACCCAGAGAACATGGACATGGAGAAAAGGACAGAGAGAAGATCTGAGACGAGCATTTAGCTTCAGGCTGAACTCTCCGAGCTCTTCAATGATCACAAGTTAGAACCAGAGTCAGAGTCGGGAAGCGAGCAGTCACCGACACAGAGTCCAAGGAACTCTCTAAAACATAAGGTCAGCACGGTCACTCTCCTGGTGGAGAAGACACGTCCCCTAAAATGCTTCGCCGGCTCCTCTACGCAGTCGTGTCCCAGAAGCCAGGGAGGAAAACTTCGTCTTGTTTCCTAACGTGGGCGGTGTGGGGGAGCAGCGCAAGCCCCCACGAGTTTCAAAGATGCACTGGAGGATTATCTCCCCTGTCTCGGGCCACTTCTGTCTGCTGCCTCAGCTGTTCTCAAGCTTTCCCCTCCCAGGCTGGGGCTCCAGGACACAAACGGTGACAGAGGCTGTGTGGACATGTGCCAGACGGCCTGCTTGGGATCCTGACTCTGCAATGCAGAAAGTGTGGGGCTTTAGGTAAATTATGAGTCCGCTCTGTGCCTCAACTTCCTCAGCTGTAAAATGGAGTAACAGTGGTACCTGCCACCAGGGGTCACTGCGACAAGGAAATGAAGCAGTAACAGAACAGGGGCTTAGAACATTGCCTGAAACACAGTCTGGGCTAAATGGGCTTTGTCGTTATTAGCATGTGGTAGAAGGGAGAAAACACAAACAGAAATGTGGCCCTCAGGGCAAGAAAACACAAGTCCAGTAACAGAAGACACATTACCATTTAAAAAATTGCGCTGGTTTTCTAAAATTTGGTTGATTTCATGGATCCATGTTTGTCGGACACTCGGACTGGACGAGTGCAGAACGAAGGTCTCCACCACGCCGCCTGTCCTCGACGTCAGAGCAAATTTACAGGGATCGTTTTCCACATTTTCCTCCAGGCAAAGGCAACTCACCTTAAAAAAATTAAAGCATTATTCCCAACAGCCAAAAAGTGAAAGCAACCCAAGTGTCCACTGACTGATGGACAGATAAACAAAGCGCGGTCTGTGGAGTGAGTTAATGGAATATTACTCAGCCCTAAAAAGGATAGTCTGACCTATGTGATGACTTGAACCCTGAGGACATCATGTGAAGTGAATAGGCCAGTCCCAAGAAGACAGACGCTGTCATGATTTCTTTTAGATGAAGCACCTTGAGTGGTCGAATTCATCGAGTTAGGGAGTGGAATGGCGGTTTAATGTACATGGAATTTTGGTTTTGCAAGGTAAGTAGAATTCTGGAGACGGGACAGTGGCGATGGTGACTCAACTGTGTGAACGTACTTAATGTACTTAATGTCACTGAGCTGTGCATGGAAAAATGGCCAAGGTGGTAAATTTATGTGTCTTTTACTACAATAAAAATCATGAAGGCACATGACTTCCCACTGGCTAGGTGCAAGGTAAAGTGCATCCTACATCAAAACTAAACCATTTTTTGGTTGAGCTGCCATGTTTATTGCCTTGGGAATCATTTTCTTCATGCTTTTAAAGGACTCTTTTAACTCAGGGACAAGTGGATTACCGGTAATTTAACTGAGTGCTTGGATATTAACTAGAAACATAGGCCTGGGAATTACCTGTTTTTTTTCAGACTCCCTTATGGTGACCTGGTGTTTGTGTATTCCTAACTTCCTATCCCCAGAAATAAAATGACGCCATTTAAGAAATTTGACTGCTGGGGCGCCTGCGTGTCTCCGTTGGTTAAGCCTCCAAACTCTTGGTTTCAGCTCAGGTCACGATCTCGTGGTTTTGTGGATTTGAGCCCCATGTCGGGATCTGCACTGACAGTGTGAAGCCTCTTAGGATCCCCCCCCCCCCTCTGTCTCTCTCTTTCAAAATGGACAAATAACTTTGGGGAAAAAACCTTGACTATTAATATAACATGTTATGTGTCACATGTAAATAGTTTTACAGAAGCAGGCCATGGAAAAGAACACTGAGAGGGTTTCTATGCTGCTGCAGTGGAGTGGAGAGTCAGGAGACTTCTGGAAGGAGGAAGACGTTCGGAGGACGGTGGGAGACAGGAGAGGCCCGAAGCCTCATGCGGCCCCGTCCTGATGCCTCCCTAGGTGCCGCTGGGCACAAGAACCTCCCCCAGCCTGAAGGGGCAGGAGACAGGCTGCTGCAGGCGGCCAGCAGAGGCCTGACTGGGAGTGGGGTGGCAGGCTGGTGGGGTGTCCTCCTCTATGCCGAGACTGCAGGGCTCAGCGATTAGGGGCCCTAACACTGGGAGGTGCACCTCCCTGCGGAGCTCAGGGCCTGCAGAGCTGTCAGGTGGAAGGCACAGGGCGGGAGAGGTGGGTGAGCACGCTGCATCTCCCAGGGACCCCCTGTGGGCCCTCGAGCCCTGTTCCCTGCTTTATTCTGTGCTGCCCTTGGTTTGTCCCATTCACAGGACTCAGGGCCAACTGCCACTATTTTGTATCTGGTTACTTGTGTATCTCTTTCATCAGACAACAAGCTACGGCAGGGCACAGACCGCCCAGCTGCCGCAGAGCACAGACCGTCTATCGGCCCCTGCGGCCCCACGCCCAGCTCTGATCGCTCAGTGTGTCCTCACTGGATGCAGGCAGAGAATAAGGCCCCGGGAAAGCCTTCCGCTCTGCTCTTAGAACAGTACTCCAAATCTGTCTCTGAACTTCAGCTGTACGTGGTCCCGGGGAAGGCGGTATGCAAGACCTGGCCAGGACAAGGTCTGCTCCGCACGCTTTCCCACGATGAGCAGCGGCTGTGGACACACAGAGGTGTGTGCGAGCCCTCGGCCACTTCAGGATGCAGGCCGCTGAGGCGCGGAGTGGCTTTTTTAGAAGTTCTAAAATATCTGAGGAAATTCTCCAAACATTCAGCGAACGAAGGACCAGGACATTTCATCACTGAAGACGAAAGAGCTGATCAGCGTGATGGGTGCATGCGTTCGCACAGACACACGTTACCTTGATGCTGTTCTTAAACAGGAATCCTGGCATGGAGAAGCCCTTCTTTTTATCAAGTGGTTCGCTGAAAATGACGATCTGCTCAAAGAGGAAAACCCGCCTCTCTTTACAGCGAGGCAGAAGTCCCGAGTCCTGGTCCGTGACCAAGAATGTGTCCTGTAAGAGCAGCTTGCCCTGGGCAACGATTTTACCCTAGAAGGGGGGGCAAAGGAAGAGGAGAGGAGAACATGGCACTCTCAGTTAAGATAGAGGAAGTTCTGTGTTCTTTCTTGGTCTCGTGGAATAATGTATTTTTCTTCTATTAATTTAAAGAGCTTTGGGGCACCTGGGTGGCTCAGTCGGTTAAGGGTCTGACGTCGGCTCAGGTCATGATCCCATGGTTCGTGAGTTTGAGCCCCGCATCAGGCTCTGTGCTGATGGCTAGTTCAGAGCCTGGAGCCTGCTTTGGATTCTGTGTCTCCCTCTCTCTCTGCCCCTCCCTTACTCAAGCTCTGTCTCTCAAAAATAAATAAATATTAAAAAAAATAGAGTTTTAACATTTTCTTTAATTATAATGAGTTCTCAGCCCCAAAGAGAATATTCATCTAGATAAAATTCTTGCCAACCTCTGTAAGAGTCTCTGGCCTCTGTGACAATCAAAGACCAAGTGGATTAGAAAGTGTTTGCAGTTCACGGAGCCAGGCTGTCAAGGCACAGTCCCGGGCCAGCTGCACGGGCACCCTGGCAGGACTAGTAGAAACGCGCAGGGTCCTGTGCTCTCAGAAGCCCTCCAGGAGACTGTGTGTGAGTGTGTGTGTGTGTGTGCGCGCGCGCGTGCGCGCACTTTCTCAAGAACCACAGCACCCGAACTTTAAACCCTGATTCTCTGGTAGAACAGTAGGCAAGAAGAGCAAACACTTGTTCTCTTGCTTTACTCAGTAGTTGAATTTTTAAAAATTCTGAGTATTTTTTAGGATACTAATAGGTAAATATGTAATACGAATAGTCTGGCAACTCAGAGAGAAGTCTGTTAGCGTAACACTGAACACCACGACCCCGAAGTCAAGCTCCCAGGGATGATGGATGTGCAGGCCACCCCCCCCCCCCCCCCCCCCCCCCCCCCCCCCGCTCCCCACCACCTGCCAGGGAAGGAAGCTCTGCTGTTACCACAGCAGAGGCTCCAGGAGACAAAGCACAGTCCTGCCTGCTTCCGCCCCCAGGCGCTGGGCTTGGAGCACAGGAAGGTCCTCAGAAAGCAAAGCAAATGCACCAAAAGAAGTTGAAAGAGAGTATCAGTCAGGTTCAAGTAAAGTGAGAGAAGACAGAAAACCAGGCAAAAAGGATCAGCTTTCTACATGTGGAGATAAATGATCCAGGACCAAAGAAAGTGACAGAAGCCAGAGGGGCGAGTTTAAACAACAGGCGCATTACGTCAAATCCCTGCAGCCGCCCGACGTTCATCATGTCGTTGCACCGCTTGGGCACTATGCACATGACCTCCACGGCTCTCTGTGTGGGGGGGGGGGGGGTAAGGAGGGAGAGAGAGAGAGTGAGCGAGCCATGGTCAGCACCCTCCAGGGAGGGCTGGTGTGCGAACCCCCACATCCACCCCCAAGTCTGCCTCCCTCCTTCCCCGCCCCCCAGCGTGCACAGGGCACATCCGAGGAAGGAGGGACCCAAGGCCCCAGGGACGACTCCTCTGGGGGTGGGCTGCTTGGGAGACGGAGTGGGGGGGGACTGGGCGGAGCTGGACCGGGGAGGTAGGTACCTCTAATTCTGAAGTATCCAGGCTAGCCTTTTTGGAATACTTGAGGAAGTCCTGCAAGAAGCACAGAGAGGACATGATGGGGGCAAAGATCACACAGCAGCTAAGCAGCTAAAATCATTCCTGATGTGCCAGGCACCGGGCCAGATGCTTCAGCTGCGTTTCTTTCTCCCAGTAACTTGATGAAAAGTCACCCTTACGTGGACTTCAAGCTGTTGCAGAGCAAAGTCAACAAATCTAAGCAGCTAAAGGCTCCCCTTTTCCTCCAAGACAGCTCTGGTCTCTGCAAACACCCAGCTTCGAAGTTTCATCTTCATATTCCAAGGAATCTCAATATATTTCAACAGTCACTTTTGTCATGGAAGACCGTGTGGCTTTGCCTTTAATGGTGCTTAGGAATCGAAACCAATCGAGGGCTTCTGAGCCCGGTTGAGCCAAGCAACATTTGCTTCTGGGGACTGACAGGTGAACTTTACCCAGAATCCCAGGGAACACGTAAGGTCAACAGGGCCAGGAAAAAGCATTAGTATCCAAAGATCTGTGGTGGGGGAAAAAGTTCCCTTCAACTAACATTTGGATGCAGACCCTGATGTAAACGAAAAATCGAGAAAACGGTGTAAGGTGCCTTATTAGATTCTAAGAAATTTACTCTGAAATATTTAAAAGCAGAAAAAGACTGCTTGATATTTTTTCACAGGCAAGAGGCCCTTCACGGGCCCAGACTTCCTTCCCCTCATGCGACCGGCCCTCTGCAGAACCGGCGCCCGAGGCCCGAGTCTGCACCCGAGCCCTCACCTTCAGGAGCAGCTGGTATTTCATGATCCTCTGCACCGGTTTGATGAGCAGATCTGTGAGCTGCAGCCTGTGGCCAAGACGCTGCTTTAGGTCCTGGGGTTTTAAAGGAGGGGAAAAAAGGATCCTAAGTGTTGTCTTTTAAGGGCGATTGTTTAGTCCGTCTAACAGTCGCAAATGCTAACTACAGAGCAGGAAAGGCGGTGGGGAAGAAACCCAGCCAGGCGGGCATGGTTTCCCACTTCACCGTCTTAGGGCTGTTTCCAAAAGTCTTTTTTTGCTGGTTTATAGACAGACCTTCTTTCAATTGCTTTCTTTCATTCATATAAACACATGTTTTATTTTTAGGCTAAACGTTTAGATCATGAGTTATTCTGCATCTGTAATGAGTTTTAGGTTCAAAACTGCTTAAAAAACCCCTTTATTTTAACAATGACCCCAGTCTTCTGAAAGCTCAGGGGGACACACAAGCACAGATTGAACTCCTACTCATTTCTCTGATTTATAGGAAAGAAACCGGTTCAGAATGCTTATAACTGAGGCTAATTTCCTGAGACTTGCTTCGGTTCTGGGAAACATGATATTTTAATTTTTGGACATCGACTGTAACAAAAGATTCAGAAATACTTCGTTTCTGTCTCGGGTCTTACCTCAAAAAAGGTATCAATGTATTCTGAGACAATGTGCTCAGACTTTGGTTTATTTTGACAATAAACTATGTACATGTGCAACCTTCTCTCCTAGGAATGAAAAAGGCAAACAGACGGGTTAAAACAATTGGAAGTTCAACCAGAACATAAGAAGCGCATGCACATTTCAGCACATTCATAAAGGAAATTTTCTTACAACAAAACTGTGGTTCAGGCCCGTGGGAGCACATTCCAGATGCATGACTAGGTCAGCACTCTGCTTTGTGGCCCCAAAAGCAGCCTTTCCTCGTCGCCCCTTAGGTATTTCAGACCCCTCACTTTACCCGGCAAACACCAAGCGGGGGCAACGCGAGCTAATGCAGAATGACTGCCGCCCCCCAAATGGCCCAGCGGCCCCGGAAGCTTTGCCGGCCTTAGTCCTCGAGAAAAGTCTCTTTAATCGCAAACGCTGAGGGCAGGGGGAGAAGTACGGAGCAAGCCGTCCTTTAATCCAGTGACGCTCAAAGTGTCACATGCACACCCCTGGGGGTCCCCATCTTCCAACTAATACCAAGGCGTCAGTTACCCCTCTCTCTGTGCTACCGTCTCACTGACGTGTGAAACCTGCTGGCATCTCGGCAGATGTCACCGCCACACATTGGCAGACGACCACCAGTTTCACCTCAGAATGACCCAGATTCCATAATAAAAGTCCACATTATTAAAACTCAACCACACAGCATAGATCTTTTTAACGTTCTTGTGACAAAACAGAGGTCCTCATAACACTTCTGGTGCACAGGATGGTGGCCTCAGGCAAAACCATCTATGACACTGAGCTGTGGCCTAAATTAACTGCTGGTGTTTGAGGGCCGCCATTGTCAACTGAACGAAGGACAGACCCAGGCTGCAGTTACTTATATGTGGGCATCTGGCAGACACGTTCTGGAACGTGAACAAAAGAAGTGTGTCGTTTCGAGGCAAACTGGCAGTATCTGTTAATAATGAAACTCTGAGCTTTCAAGGTCCAGACTGGAGTTCTGGAAACCCCGCACCTGCCACTGTTTTCTCGAGAATGCCTGCGGACTGGTCTGAGGGAGGGGCGGTGGCACGAGCAGTTCTGACCTGACACTGTCACCAGACGTCTCGGCATCTGGAAGACCTGTCCAACCCGGGGCACCGGTGTTTCTGACTGACCTGTGCGCGAGCTCACAAGCTGGTGCAGGGGGGAGTCTGGGAGTGCGAGCCACTCCAACGGCCTCAAGTGTAACAGCAAGGGAGCGTCCAGCAAGAGCTTTTCGGATCCCAGTGGTGGCTACCCTTTATGACAGTATCACTTGGTCGAGTTTTGGTGTCATATCCCAGCAAACTACCCATAATTATCTAAGAATGTATGAAAATACTTGACCCTTTCCAGCTTGATCTGTATGAAGACGGATATTTTTTCATGTATTTCAACCACAAAAAATTCTACAATAGAATGAATGTAGAAGCAGAAATTTTAAAAATCCATCTGTTTTCCATTAAGGCAGACATTCAAGAGATTTGCAAAAAATGCAAAAACTCTTATCACTGATTCTTTTTTAAACACAGAAAAATTTCCTAAAGAGACCTTTAATGTGAACGCAGTTCAGATTTGCACATATATTTGGCTCCTACGAGAAACCTGCTTTCTGCTCAGGTACACCACCATCTTCCCCAAACACTTGTTCGTTCACGGACAGACACCCCCAGAGGTTCCTGCTTCAGGTCAGCCACTGGTCCTCTGGCCACTCAGTCCTGCCCTGAGCGAAACAGCCGGGGCTGGTGACCAGGCAAGCAGGTCACTCGGGTACCAGAGGGGGCCTAATTCCAATTCGCTGACAATGCTCGGTTTGATTTTATTCTTAACAGAAGTGCTTTTGTAAACTATCAGTGGGTTCTCCTTTAATCTGAAAAATCAGTTCCTAAGCATGACAACATCCGAACAGAACATAAATAATGTTATTGTACTGACATGTTTAACAAAAAGGGATCCTAGTTTTTCCGGATCTTCAAGGCACTTCTCCAACTCTCCTAAAAAAAAGCTGAAACAAGAAGAGAAGCATTAGAGCCATTTCCAATTTGGCCTTCTAATTTTAGACAGAGGTTTGTATTTCAAAATTGGGTTTTGACACAATCAACTGGAAAGCGTAAAGTATGTACTTAAGAAATGTAACGCGCACAGAAAACGTTTTGTCAGGACAGGAGCCCAAAGAGACAGGCAGTTACAAAAAACAAGGCGGAATGAGCCCATCCCTGACCGGCACCCTCGCCTTCTCTTGGGTAATCCACATTTTTGGTCTCATTTTTCTTAAGGACACAAGCAATAATGTATCGTGGCCGAATACGGAGGAAAAAATAAAAGTTTCAAAATGACTGGTCATTTTTACTTCTGAAAACTTGAGATTCATATTCATTCTATGATAAATTTTAAGGAGCTCAAATTGGGTAAGAATAGACGTAAAATGCTGAATATGTTACCTGCATCAGTTGTATGAAGTTTGCTTAAGTACCATTCAAATTAACTTCTAAGTTAGAGCATTAGCTCTCCTTGAAACAGAAATCGGGTAGAGGCACAGACACAGTCCTTCTCTCTTCTGGGCGACAGCGACTTTATGACATCTGCCCACCTTACTGACCACTTACCCACGCTGATTCTTAGGTGTGCTATTTTACTTTATTATTTTTTTAATTTAAAGCTTTTTAAAATTTGAGAGTGAGCGAGCAAGCACATGGAGGAGGGGCTCAAACCCACGAACGTGAGATCGTGACCTGAGCCAAAGTCGGACGCTTAACCGACTGAGCCACCCGGGCGCCCTATTTGGTATTTTATTAACCCGCAAACAGCATACCGATAAACGCTGTGTTGGATTTTCTGGCAGGCACCCCCCCCCCCCAGGTGGTCATCCCAGGAGCACTGCACGATGTCTCCTCCCATCACAGCTCTCCGGCCAGACGGGGCGGTGGCCGACTAGACTAGCACCAATCCCTTCCTACAGTCAGGTTCACTGTAGGTTCTTGGGAGGTCTATGAATTAGCTGTGTCTGAAGGTGACCATCCTTCATCTAGGAGTCCACCTGAATTAGATACTACAGGGGAATAGGGGAATGATGACCCTGTCCCTGGGTTCCAAGGTTTTACACTCTATTAAGACAGAGAAATTGAGAAATAATGAAACCCTACTTGACACACAAGCCACGACGACCCCTCCTTGGATCTGCACAGGAGTTTACAGTTTACAAAGCACGCTTACCGTACGCTATCTGTGAGGAGGAGGGAGCACGTCTGCCCAGAGTGACGAGGTCTAATGGAGCGTGACCATCTGACCTGGGCTTTGACGGGGAGAGGAACGTGAAGGTGACAGGATCATGGGAACAGAACAGTGCAGCTGGAACATTCCACAACCATGTCAACAGCTGGCATTAAGCAATCCGTAGACGGGTAAGGATTTTTAAAATTAGGGGTCTAGGTTGGTTAAGCATCCAACTCTTGACTTTGGCTCAGGTCATGATCTCACGGTTTGTGGGATGGAGACCCGCGTCGGGCTCTGGGCTGACAGTTTGGAGCCCACTTGTGACTCTCTCTGCCCCTCCCCTGCTCGTGCTTGCCTATTCTCATTCTCTTTCTCTCAAAATAAATAAAGTAAACTTAAAAAAAAAAAGATTAGCAGTAAGGTGACCTGAAGGGGCAAATGTGGATCTCCTCCTGATTGGGACAGGGTGACAATGTACGGGGCTCAAAATCTGATCGTCATGCGTAGGCAGGTCTATTTTTTCATTAAAATTTTTGGAAACACCAGTATCTTCAAAACCCTCTAACATAATTTGTAATTACTTAAGTGATGGCTGCAATTCTCATGAGAAGCCTTTCTTGACGCTTAAGGGCACAGTGTGTCGGCTCGGGCTCCCTCACCAAACCCCGTGCGGTGGGGGGATGAGACCACCGTGTGTGTGGAGGACGGCGACACAAGGAAGGGACGCCAATGGCTCAAGGTCAGGGCCAGGCTCTGAATTCAGGCAGCCTGGCTCCGTGCTGGGTGCTGGTGCTTCCTCCCACCCCGGCGGGCTCCCGGGACGGCCCAGCACACCGAAGAGACTCTCCCCCGGCCATGAGCCGCTACCACAAAACTCCTTGGCACGTCCTATTTCCTCTGCGCCAGCTGCCTCCACGACGTCACAGGTCATGAAAGGAGACGAACCCGTAAACGCCCGTCACCATCTGCCTGACACGGGGCCGCTCAGCCAGGGTGACGGGCGTGCGCACCGTCAAGCGCGCTGCGTGCTTTACGTACTCTCTGTGCCAGTCATAAATCTGGTGGATGTTGCCGAATACAATCTTGTCCTTCCCCTTCATGTCATCAGGGACGCCATCTTCCTTCATGAGAGCCATGTAGCCCTGTGAGCAGTGACGGGACAGTTTGCTTCAGTGAGCGTGGGGGAGTCGAACAGTGATTCACGGATTAGCAGTCGTAACGAACAAAACAGACATACACACGAGTGGCCTCGTACCCCTTCCTTTACTTAAAAACAAGCAAAAATCCTGTACGAAAAGTGCCTTCCACGGACCCCGTATGTACGGTCGTACACACTGCCGTGACCTGCTCCCCTTGAACTATGTGGAATTCATAGCTGCAAACTCTTCTGAGGAACGAGACATCTAAATGTAAGTGGTTCCGTAAAAACAAGTCATCTTATCCGCTTGTAAACACTAAATATTCGGCGGGAAACTTATTTCCTCTGTTCTCAGCATAATATAAACAGATTCCCTTCTCTTTTTTGAGTTATCTAACATAAGTATTGGATTTTTAAACATAATTCATTAAATAAGAATTTAATAATATTCCTTTCATAAATTGGTTTTTTCACAAGAGCTGATTAAATATGTTGCTAAACCGTGGCTTACACCTTCCATTTAACTTGAATGCGATTCAGCCTTGGCCTGAATCTCTTAAGTAATTCAAGTTACTTGTTTTACTGTTGACCACAAGCACAGACACATCAAGCTTGCTGCGTCTTTTGTGCCACTGCTGTAAAAGCTGCTATGTCTAATGGAACGAACACCCAAAAAGTATCCTCCTAGATGTATCTGCAAAGCTGGAAAGAATAAGCGGTAGTATTTTATGCTAAAAAAACAGCCTTTTGCTGAGTCAAGTTCACAAATAGGATTTTCCCTGAATTTCAGTGCCAGGGACAAATAACCCCGGAGATGGGCCTTGATCCAGGATGGACAGCGGTGGTTTTGTTTTGGCAACATGGTGTGCAGCAACTTCTGAGCAATACAGCACTGATGCATCTCTTCTGAGAAAAGTGCAAGCAAGTGGCCTGGGGCAGCGACAGCGCAGTCCTGGAGCCAGGTGGACTCAGCATGGATCTGAGGCCCCAGCTGGCCACACTGACTTGTTCCACCTGTGAGCTCTCCCATCTCTGTGGGGATATCCACTCTTGTAAATCATTAAAGGCAAGATCCCCAAATAATAAATACAGTGGTTGGATATAATAACTTAAAAACTTCATTGTACAAAAAGATGATTGTGTCAAAGACGCATTATGTGAAAAAAAGCATTTAAAGGTGAATATAGATTAAGGATAATTGGCTCAATGTCATTTTTCACAAACTTGGTTTTCTTAGGGGCATTAAATGTTTTTAAAGCTTTCGAGAAGGATTGGTGTTAACGTGTCAAATATGATACTCCCCGACAACTCCTGGTGTCTGATCGAGGTTATTACACCTCTGAAAACACGTACCTCCACAACACAGCCAAGGTCCCGCACATAGTCACGCTCTGTCTCCACTAGTTCTTGCAAAACGTAGCTGGAAAAGGAGAAAAAAAACCAGTGTTGCCACCCCAACTCCTCACTTTCTAAGTGAATTCTTTAGTACTTTGCTTTTGTCAGGCCGATTCCTACTGCACCGGATATATTGTGATAGATCAAATTTACACAGTTGGGTCCCCGATGCCTGAATGTCCCAAATCACTTACAGGTTCATGTACCTGACCATGTGAGCTGTGGGCTCCGATCACAAATACAGACAATAAGGAAAGCCTTAGACATAAATTTGTCATAAAGGCATGGCGTTAAAGGAAGCAAGTTTGCTTTGTTTTGAAACAATTATCTTACGTTTCACTGGACATAGAAGGGAACATTTAATTCGGACATTTAAAGCCCTGGGTCTGATCACTCATCCAGAAGTGCGTCTGAAGGCTCGTAACTGTCTAAGGCCTCTTTGACAATACGAAAGGCAAAGCATCTCGGCTGGCCTTGAAAAGGTCTGTTGGGCTGTTCATTCAACCGGCCCGAGAGGACATCTCGTGCCCGATATGGACTGCGGGGAGAGAGTGCTCACTAAGACCCAGTCTCTCCCCTCACGCAGCAGCCAAGTCTTCCCTCTTCTCCAAAGGCAAGTTTAAGCCTTTTGTGACGTTTTCCAGGACTCTTTTTACCGTATGTGGCCTTACTGGAACTGAGACCCTATCATGAAGGTGTGTTTGAAAAATAGTCCAAGTTTTGGGATCGTATCTGCTTTTATGCTGCTTTCTTTTCCTTCACAACTATGTGTACGACAGGAAGCATGGCAGTCTCTCCCTAGAAGTGACAGGAGATATGCTGCAGTCACTCATAAATACAGGACACACGTGCAAATAACAAAAACTGCAACGACAGGGCACCTGGCTGGCTCAGAGGGGAGAATGTGTGACTCTTAATGTCGGGGTTGTGAGCTCAAGCCTGACCCTGGGCACAGAGCTTAAAAAAACGAACAAACAAACATTTTCCAAACTCTAAAAAACAAACCCAGGGAACACCTGCACCCTTGAGGTTCTGAGACATTTCCCAACATTTATACAGTTATTCAAGGAGAGACCCTGGATCCTCCTGTTGCACTGATTCAGAAGTGAGCCCCAGTCACACTTCTGAAGGTGACAACGACCAGAGGAGAGTGGACGGTGGCACTGGAAACATCTCTTACTGCCGTCTCTTTAAGGAGCTGGACTTCCTTTCTTCCATCTCATCGATGGGCGAGGAGGAGGAGAGAAGGGAGTTGTCAGAGGGGTTGAAGGAGGGGCTGCTGCTGTCTCCCTGGTCAACGAGGAGCGAGCTGGGCCGGTCCTCCAGCGCCTGGAAGAAAACCAGACGGCCAGTCACGTCTCCACGAGACTGAAATGAGGATCGGAAAACCTCATAAGCCAGAAGATGCAGAGGCCGGACTGTAAAATGAGAAGATCTATGTTTGTGATATTACATGGTATTTGGTAACCAAAAACCCCCACTATTAACACCAAAACGGAGCAAGAGGAGCTGGGGAAATGAGAGAAGTCAGAACAGAAAGGACCATGAATTCATATGTGTACACATATTCTATTTTTTTGTCACCATATAACTAGAAATGGCACAACTTGTTTACAGCAGAGCGCCGCCCCCATCTCTGGATGTATCACGTTATTTCGAATGATGAATTTAGCCATTTTCTTTTCGGTTAAATTCCTGTCAAGTGTGCGGAACCTCCGCGACAGGCCAGCCTGCGTTGGGCACGTCACCCGGGTCCCTTGTGGGTGGCTACATGGTAAGGTCGGCGAGCTGCATTAAAGAACACGGGCCTTCTTCCTTCATCGTCCGTGAGGCCTTGACTCCCAGGTCGGTGCAGAGAACGCCCCACGGAACGGATCTGTCTGGATATTTGCAACCTCCTTCCTCTTTGGTGGAGGCAGCCGTCAGGCCGTCCCGATGATGCATGCTAGACTCTCCTGCACTGGATTTTGGTTCCACGAGTGACTGTTCTCAGTGTCGCATGCCCTGCAGAACCTCGAACAAAGCTCTGTAGGTGTTCAACACATCGGACTTGAACGTGGACTTCTGTCCCTGGATTAATGTGACAATGGTTAGCAGCTGATGGCTTTATCATTGGTACATATTAACTGTGCTTCTTACCCCGAATTCCTGAAGCTCCTAAGGGGTACGGGTGACGGTTCTTCTAAAATTCCCAAAGCACCCAGCTGGAGATGCAGAGATGACCAAGGGATGTTTTACCAACTGAACTGGGAAAATGTGATTAGCTTATCTTCAAAGAAAAAGCTCAAGACAAACAGCAGAAACACTTAGTCTTTCCTACCAAACCCAAACCTCCAGTGCCTGTCCAGTTTCCTCCCCCGGAGAGTGGCAGACCAATGCGGACTTCTTCACTAACAACAGCTCTGAGGACACACAGTCCGTCTACGGAATGTTGTTCCCCAAACCCACGGAGCTGCGGAAGCGTACCAACTGCAGCGCGCATTTGTGATGAATAGTCAGGGACGGGGCTTGATGAGAAAACAGCGCTCTTCTTTTTAAATAAACAGCGTTTGACCTTTACTGGAAGGCAGCGCTCTGTGGGAAGTAACAGGGTTTTTGCTCTGTGCTCGAGGACCAGGGAGACGGGGGTCTGGAGGAGGGGGATGCCCTGCACTGCCTCCCGTCTAGAGCTGCAAGGAAACAGCTGCTGCTCATCGGCTTCATTTCTGCTCCTTTCAGTGGTGATTAAACAGAAAGAAAATCAAGAGGGTGTTTGCAGATGTCCCTTCACACAGTGAAGCAGTGGCCTTGACTGGTGTCCAGGAAGCTCCCGTCTCTGGCTGGCGGAGTGGCTGTCTGTCCCCAAAGGACAGGGGCGCTGGGCATGGCCCTGGGGGAGCAGCCAGAGGGGGTGCCGACGCCCCAGCGGGACGCGATCGCGGTTCGGCGTTCCTGCCCGCTCCCTTCCACGCTGCCTGCCAGTGACCAGGGAAAGGTCACCACGGGACCGGAACTCCTGGGACGCCACAGATTCGGACGGATTGTTGTCGAATCACTATGGGTGTGGTGGTGTCTTGTGGGCAGGTCCTCTCTGTTCCTTGGATGTGGACAGGTCCACACAGACAATCGTCTCTTCTAAGGTTTTGGTAAATTATCGTTTCATCCAGGTTGTGTGTGCCATTTACTTTCAAAGAGCCTAACAGAAGCTGCGACGATGATTTTAATGTCCTCAGTTTGCCTCTCCCATATAATTCCTTGTTTTGTGAATTTGTGCTTCCTTTCTATCTCTTGAGGTTACCCGATGCTTATTACTTCTTTAAAGAACACATTTTGGGTTTTATTATTCTACTCTTTTTCTGTTTTCCAAACAGTTTTCAGGGTAGTTTTTATATTTCAGATCGACTCTGCAGGCTTTAGGGTTAGGTTCAGTTGTCCGGATGTCGCACTGCCCAAGAGCTGCACGGCTTCCTCCCACTGCAGGAAGCTAACATGCAGCTTTTGAAGGATAACGAATTCAGTGTGCACATTCTAGTACAAAGGCGCTATGGCCAGAGAGGTCGCCCACAAGAAAACGGGTGCGGAGGACTCTGGACCTCCGGCACGGGGTTAAGTGTGCAGGGGGAGCTCAGGGTCACAGGAGCAGGGCGGGTTAAAGGGTATTAACATGACTCAGAGTCTTCACTGACAAAAAGCAGTTTTTGTTTGACATCAGAGGATTAGTGACAGGAAATCAACACACAGCAACGTGTCCCCTGAGCCAGAAAAAGAAGGCAGAATCTAGATTACATCCAATGGACAAAGAAGTCGGGTGAGTCCATCACAAGCAGCATAAACAGGGCCCTCCCACTGGGGAAGGGCAGGCAGTAGCGACTCCGGCCGCACGGACAGAACCGTGCTAGTGGCGCAGCAGCAAACAGCACTTGCACCGAGCGCAGAGCGGAGAGACACGGGCTCAGAGAGCCCAAGCGTAAGCAGCGGTGTGTGAACACAAGTCTACCTGACTCCAAAACCTACGCCCTTTCCATGACGCCAAGAGCTTTAGGCCTGTTAACTGAAGGAAAAACGTGAGTGAGTAGAAAGAACTCAGTTTCAACTGGTCAAGTTCAATGCCTTAAAACTGAAAAGAAGGAATAAAGCAGTAAGAGCCGAACGAAACCAGAAACCATGTCGTAGGACTCCTCTGCATTTGAAGTCCACCTGAATTACTTAGAAATCAATCTCTGCTCACTTAAAACGGAATGCAATTTCAGTACGTGCACAACGAAGGCTGGCGGGGTGACGAAGGGCTGCCTCACAGGGCTGCTCGGGAAAACTACTTCAATTATTGGACACGAATCATTTTAGGATCATTTTAACGATCATGTAACTGAGGAGTATAAATGACTGTTTTTAAAAACGTTTAAGGGTGTCTGAAAGCTCACTGGGTACAACTTAAGTACCCTTTGTTTAGACCATCAATCAAGTGGTCTCAGAGACAGCCAGGATGTGGTTTAGCTCAGTTCGAACTGCAATGATCCCAAATTCCTGACCAGTGGGGTCAAGTTCTTGGGTTATCCACCACGTACTAGCAATCTTCTTAACTTCCAGGCCTATCATGTCACTTTCAGAACATGACAGCCTGGGAAGAAATTCCAGTGATGGCAGAGTGAGCCATCCTGAGTTTTTCTTGGTAGCATTCCCACGTCACTGAGTCAACTACAGTTTCATGAGTTTGGAAGTGTCTGAAGGTCTGCCGAGGGTCAGTGGTACCTAGAGATAAGCTGACAGTTTCTTTTGCAGCCTTTGATTAGAATAATCAGATGTTTGAAAAAAAAAAAAGATGAGAAGATTGATTAGAAGCTGTCTATGGGTAGAAGAAATGGGAATGATGTAACGTTACCCAGTTAATATCTGATGGAAGGAAGATAAATGTCTAACTTTAAAAAGTATACTCTTTGGGGCACCTGGGTGGCTCAGTCGGTTAAGCAGCCGACTTCAACTCAGGTCATGGTTCACAGTTTGTGGGTTTGAGCCCCGCGTCAGGCTCTGTGTTGACCATTTGCTCAGAGCTTGGAGCCTGTCTTCAGATTCTGTCTCCCTCTCTCTCTCTCTGAACATCCCCTGCTCACCCTCTGTGTCTCTCTCTCTCTAAAATAAAGAAATGTTGAAAAACATTAAAAAAAAAGTATACTCTGATCTGGCAATCCCAACGTTGGAAATCTATCCTACAGACGTAACCACACACGGGTTTACAGCTGGGCAAAACTGAAAATAACTTTATACAAACATACACACACATGTATTATTATTATTATTATTGTTGTTGTTAGGGACTTATTTAAATTAATTATAGTATAAAGAGGTCTCTGCCCCTTACTGGCTGGTTAAGTGTTTAAACTCTGTGGCTTTAGTTTCTTCATCTGTAAAAAAGGACAATCGTGTGTACTTACCTCATCGGGCTCCCAATGTGTTAGACTATGCTCAGCACTTGGAACAGTGCCGTTTCAGCCAAGCCCCTGGCAGGCGAGTGCTGCGTGTGCACAGTGTCCCGTGGCAGAGCTACTGCGGGGAGTGAAGTCAATCTCTATGTACTGAAGTGAGAAGATCTGAGGATACACTAACTCTCAGAATCTTAAAAATGTCACGAACCCGCTTTGAAAGAAAGAGCAGGTGCAAGCACGCTGCCCCCCTCATTTCCCCGCGTACGTGCGCGCTTGCGGAGAAAATGTCTGGTGGGACATCTACCAAACTGATCACAGGGGTCACCTCTGGAACGTGGACTGGGAGGAGGAGCTGGGGGCTTTTATTTTCAGTGACTCTTACAAGACGTCAAGTCACTTCACGGGAGTCGTGGGATCTACGAACATCAATGTTGTTACCAGTAATGGTTTTTCTACTTCATAGGAAAACTGATGACACACAGAAATTAATCACTTTGGATCAGTTAGAAGCAATGCCCACCTCTCTAACTTCAAGTCAGTATTTTGATTTTGGGGCCTTTATTAAATGAATCCGTGCTGACCAACTGGAAATGCAGAGGTCACTCAGAAAATAAAGACCTTACATAACAAGGCAAGCTCTTCTCTCCTGTACACTGTAAAACCAGAAGAAAGACCTAAGAGACAGCAAGAGGAACTGTCAACCTGTCTGCAGGTGCACTGAGCCAGGCACACCGTGGGCGCGGTGGTGTTGGCACCGCCATCAGGGCGGGTGCGGAGTGGATCAATCTTGGCTCCCGGGAGGCGCCTCGAATCTCCCGGGACGTCTGCCTACTAGGAATGTCCGTTTACCGAGGGGCCTCTGTCCAAGACAGAGTATATGCCAACAGTGTGACTTTTGCTGAGGGCTGGGGGCCACACCGGATACTGATTTCTGGAGGGCGGGGGACAAAGGGGAGCCACGAAAGCAGCAGTCTTGCGTATGTGACTGAGCTCAAGTAAACACTCCGGACACCAGGGCGCGGGCTAGCATCCCTGGTTGCCCGGACTCTCCACGCAGACTGACCTGCAATGATGGCAGACACCACCGTCTGGGGACGTCAGCGCACTACACGTCCCCACCGGGAGGTGACAGCTGGAAGCCTGAACCGCGGCTGCGCCCCATCCCGTGCCACCTTCTCCCCGGCCGATTCGAATCTGTCCTTTCACGGCATGCACCACAACTGTGGGTGTAGCCCCTTCTGTGAGTTCTGGGGCTCGGTCAAGCCAATTACCGAGCCTGAGGGTGATGTTGGGGGCCCCCGAACATGCAGGTGGTCAGAGGGGAGGGTGGCCTCGGGGTCCCCACCTGTGTCACATGCCCCAAGCACATTCAGCTGCCCCGAGAGCAGTCCCCAAAGGTCAGACTCGCTGCGGGAAGCCTTACCATCTTGCTCTTCACGAGTTCTTCGATTGCACTCACGAGCTCGGCCGCACTGGGCGTTTCGGAGCTGGTGGGGCGCACCAGCAGGCGGGAGGAGGCCTGCGGAGGGAGTGGAGAGAGAGAGGGGGGGAGGGGAATGCCTCACGTTAGTCACTGCACAGACAGTGCATTTTCCTGCTAGCTCAAGCTCTTTCTCAAAGTAATTCCAGACAAAAAGACCACAAGTTTGTCTTTGTTTGCATTTATTTAAAGTCATCCTTTTAAATTTACAATATTCTGACATGAAATATTAAATAAAACCTGTCTGGGGTACATGTGCGAAGCAGACAAAGTCTGTTTCTAATCATCAGCCGTGTAACATCGTACGGTTTTCAAAGAGGTGGCTGGGCATGGGGGATTCTCACTACAGCTTTCGCAACTGCCAGCAAGGCTAGTGGCTAAGCAGAAAAAAGTCCGGAATCTGATCAACGCAAGAATGAAAAGGCTTAAGGTTCTAATGAGTGAATCCTTAAATAGCCAGGAAAACAAAACAAGGTACTAAGAATGGCTTTCCTATGTTTACGGGGTTAAAAGAAAGAAATCGGGAAGAAAAGGGAAGGAGCCAGGGTGCACGGACCAGACAGGGAAGAGGGGGACACGCTCACCATTTTCGGTGCCATCCATTCCCCACTGATTAGTGCAGATACAGGAGAGCTGAGGCCTCACAAGCCACCAGATGCCATTTACGGCTAGAGTCGGGGCGGGCGGGGGGACACGGGGTTTCAGGGAGGGACTACTGAATTCGAGTTTCAGTAATTAGCAAACACGGTGTGTTTGCAGATTACTCGTGCCATCGATCAACTGGAGACTAGAAGGGGGGCATAATATGAACCTTGCTTCATATTAAGGACAGCGGAGAAGCATGCGACACACGGCTGTCCTAACGATGCGTTTCTCACAGGAGACAGATACGGACTTGTACAGTCACAACAAGGCTTTTACATAATGGGGGTCCATGTATGCGCTTTGCAAAACAAATGTTGGTTTGGTCTAACGAAATCTGGAATATGGGGTGAAGAAAACGAAGAAAAAAATTCAAATGGAGAGGTAAGGAAACTGAGCCAAAACAGACACAGAACACAAATCAACATAATGCTGCAGTGAAAGTTTACAAAAAGAGAAAACAGAACAAAACAAAATATTAGTCACAAGGTAATATACTCGCCGGGAATATCACTACAGATTTTTGCAAATGAAGAACCGCTACTGACCATACCCAATGGGGTGACACGGTAACTAGTAAATGATTCTGGCAAACCAAAGTACACCGTGTCCCCCCCCAATGGAGAAAAATTCTCTTCTTGGGGGAACCAGCCAACCAGGCTGGCCGCCTCACTTTGGCTAGCCAGCAGATTTAAGAAATGTCAGTTTTCTGCTTTAAAAGAAGAGATCACTTAGAATGCCACAAAATGGGTTAGGGATTGTCTGAGAAACGACCCGCTCCCATTTCTGCCGAGGCTGCTCTGTGCAGGGGTGAGGCCACTCTGCCACCTCGCCTCGGCTCCCGCAGCACATGGCCAGCACCTCAGATGCCCCCAAACTCCAGACTCCAACCCGAGCCGCGTCCTTCGGCCGAGGCCTGCAGCGCCCTGACCGCGCACTCAGCGCCGCACAGCCGGAGGCGGGGGATGGCCGCCCATGTTAGACTGTGTGGCCTGCCTCGGCTGCATGCCGGCCAGTCGCTGGGCCGGGGCAGAGTCCCGGTCACAAAACATGGGCCATCCGGCAAATGACGGTGTTAGCACGGAGGAGGGAGTCAGGGAAGGAAAAAGAGGAAGAATGGGGGAAAATGATGAAAACATCTGTTTCATTCAGAAAACTTAGTTACTGCCAAAAAGGAAAAAATCTCCAGGAAGGACTTCGTAGCACAGTTTTCAGCACCTGCCAGTCTGGGGAGCGCCCTGGGGCCAGAAGGCAAGAGGACGTGCAAGCCGGTTACCGGGCTTCTTTCGGGATTTTAGGGCTCTACACCTGGGTGCACAAGCCGGTTTACATTAGGTAAGAACTAACAAACGAAACCCGAGATTGGTGTGAGGCCGCCGCGTACACTCAAAGAGGAGATTCGAGGTTGTGAACTGACCCCTCGCCGTGACGCTGCTCCCGCACCCCACGTGATCCCCAGCCCTCCCGGGGAGGAACGGGCAGCAGGACTACGCCATCTGAAAGGAACGCCCGGGCGCAAAGACGCCTAGCAGAGAGAGCGAGCCGGCCTTGTGTTCGTTCAGGGCTGCAGGGCCAAGGCTGCGTGAGAGTCCTCGGACCCCTCTCTCAGGGACCCTGGTCAGCGCAGTGAAAGAAAGGAAAGTTGAGGCCGCGGCTACTGAGGCATTAAAATCACAGCGAAGGTACTTGTATGAGCACACGTGCAGGAGAAACCACGCGCGCCGGCCTACTGCTCGAGCTAAGCTGACTCCGGTGTTCACACTCGTGGGGTGAAAGCAGGCCACACGCTCACGGCCCAGGAGTCACCCACGGCTGCCCCGAGGCGGGTGCATGGTGGCGCAGGCCCCTACCTTGTCGTCCTGTGAATCCGGCTGCAGCAGGCTGTGCTGTTGGATGGCCATGGGCGGGGGGAGAGGCACGGCGTCGGCCCCCTCCTCCCCTTCCTCCTCCCCGCAGCTCTGCATGCCCGACGAGGAAGACTTGGAGAGCGTGCCACTGCTCAGGCCCTCGTTCCGGCCCCTCTGAAATCAAACCAGCGTTTGCTCGTTATCTTCCGGGCCCGAACGTCAACGTTAGATCACAGAAAGGAGCCCCAAGGGGCCAACGGGGGGCGGAGTACAGCCGGGACAGGGACGGAGGGGACAGAAATCAGGAGCAAGCTCTTTCCACCCCTGGTGGGAACTGCTCGGCCCTTCCTGCAGACCTGGATGGGAGAAGGGCCCCGGTGCGGGTCTTCTGAAGGGACCGCCAACCTCGTCCGTTAGCTTCAAACACATCCAGCCGTCAACCACCACCCCTTCCCCGGACACCAGTTCCAAAGTCTGAACCCTTAACAACTCTCCTTCAGTTCCTCTGATCTACCTCCATTCCGTTTCTGGGAACTTGCTAGAACAAAATTCACTGGAATTATAATGGCATAACGACTAATACCATTCAAAATGTGCTGGAAGAGTCTGAATTTAGTCTCACATCACTTTTACTCTGCTTTCACTTTTGGAAAAATTGCTAGTTTTATTTGTACTAAGAGGACACAGATGTAGAAAACAGACAGATGAGGACATAATAAACCACACAGTGCGGTGAAAACCCAGGGCAGAACATGCCTGGGAAAAAAGCAGCAGAAACCTTGTGTCTGCAAAGTAAATTAAAAGATACAAATCTTATCCTGTCTGCCTTTTTCTGTTTTTGAGGGACCCGGTGGGGCTGGGTCTCAGTTAAAAACCCTGAGGGCCCCTCACTGCCACCACCAGCCCGGCAGCTCAGCTGGGGGTCACGGAGGGATTCTGTTCTTGCAGAGTAACGTAGAGCTCCCCACCCCTGGATAAAAAGAGAACTTGGAAAAAAAGTTCCTGGCTGACCGATACACGTTTGTCTTTAATGACGTGGGAATGAGCTGGTTAGTAAAGTGACCTGGCCAGGTGATTCTAGGGGGAGGGGGGCCGGATGTGAAGTGTGGCCGCTGCACGTCTAAAGCTGGGGCTCTGCCTGCAGACGCTGTGCCCTCGGTCAAGGCCAAGCTCAGGGGCCGCCTGCACCTTCGGCAGCTTGAGCAGCACCTCCCGGCTCATCGGTGGCAGCGGGACCAGGGACCAGGGGTGGCTGAGACGGCATGGCGCCTACTTCCCTTTGGAGCAGGCCCGGGGGAGTGCTCGCTGTCCGGGCCCCTTCTCGGGAGCCACCGCGCGTCCCGGCCAGGTCAACGTGCAGCCGCTCGGGCCCGCTGTCCCCTCGCGTCCAGTGTGCTGACAGGGTGGAACCAGAGGACGGTCCCGGGGAACGTACAGGAGATGGAACTGAAGGAGCCTGGTCACACGACAGGCAAGCACCGCCCCCCCCCCCCCCCAACCGACGAAGATGGGGGCTCTGACCTCCTCCACCGTCTCGTCCTGCGGGGTGGCCGCGCTGTCGTCCGAGTCCTTCTGCGAGCCGGCGTCGGCGCTCTTGCGGACCTCCCTGCTCTTCTTGTGCTTGTGCGCCAGCTTCTTCACGTGCCCGTCGGCCTTGCCGCTGCTCAGCCGCCGCACCGGGCTCGTCAGCCACTTGCGCAGCGTGTTGCCCGGGCGCTTGGGGCCCGGGGAGCTCTGGGCGCCCATCATGTGGGGCTGCAGAGAGGCCACCGAGGCGGGTGGGCTGGCGTCGTTGCTGGAGACGGACAGCGAGTCTGCAGGGCGAGAGAGACACAGCAGGTTGCGTCCGGCGGCCTACAAACGGGTCCCGCCGCTGTCCTGGTGGCGCCCCCTGGGCAACACGCTGCATGTGGAATGCGGGTGCCCAGCTGTGCCCACCACCCACCTGCGGTTTGGAAACAAGGGAAGGGAAGGTCCGCTGTCTCATGCACACACCTGCCAAAGCTTTACTGAGCCCGAGTTGTTCCCAGAGACGGTTCTTCCCAGGACGTACCGTTCCCACAAAACCCCAAGTCACCAGACCCCGAAGACCAGGATCCCTCCATCACACAGAATGAAGATTCTGAAGGAAACTAAGAACTCATCCTGATGCATAAAAGACATTAGTTTGACTCGTTACCAGTGAACAAAAAGTGCGCTCTGTAAATAAAGGTGGACGTGCACACGTACCCACGTCAGAAAGGACCTGACCTGATCAGCCTTTGGGGCAGACGACACCCATCTGGAAAGCTGGGTCTAGAGCGAAGTCAGCGGCTGGGAAGGGGGGTAACGCTGGCTGGTTTAGGGGGAGCTCCGGCCTGGGGCCAGATTCCAGAACTATGCAGGCACGGGGTGTCTTTGCTCTTGGCCTCGAAGTGACTTCTCATGTCAAAGTAAATACCAGCAGCAATTAACAAAAGCAACAACACATTTTTTTAAAAAAAGAAATGTAAGGGGAAGTCTTCCTCAAATAACCAAAAATGCTTTACAGAAAACATATCCAAGTGAATCTTCTCATT
This sequence comes from Helogale parvula, assembly GCA_004023845.1. NCBI lineage: Eukaryota > Metazoa > Chordata > Mammalia > Carnivora > Herpestidae > Helogale > Helogale parvula. The sequence goes on along the minus strand of PJEM01002471.1, from coordinate 35,781 downwards.
GGATCTCAAAAATTCAAGAGTGTCAACCCTGAACTGTTTGTGTAGGAGGAAAAAAGAAATCTAAAAAGGCTTAGAAGACAGCTGACACTGACCACATCCAAGCACTTATGAGGCAGTACTTTACAAACCGGTAAACAGTGACCTTGGACCCTGCCCGGCCCTTTCCTGAGCACCGGACTCGAGGGTGTCAGGGTAGCGAAATGGAGAAAAACGCTTAACGCTTTAAGCAATGGAATGAGGAAGAAGATAATTCACAACATTATTATTTTCTTAAATCTTTTGAAGCCTGAAAAATATACTGAAATGACTCGGAGACAATCCTATGCTACACCTGCCTCCACGGTGCTCACCTCGATGGCACTGGAGACACTGCGTGCTGCACTTACAAAGCAGGAGAGCGAATCCCTGCCGATCCTGTGATTATACGCGAGAGTCCACAGCAGCCTCCCACTCCTGCTGCAGCCGGCGGTCCTGGTCTAACTGCCATCTCATCCCTTCCCCGGCCCAAGCTTCGCACGGGTGGACGGCATAATCTTCCACCAACAGAGGACACATTTCGGGCAGGATCGCTCATTCTTAAAGATCTAGATTTTCTCAGAGCCAGACTTTGGTCAAAACGTATCAATACAGTATTCAGTCGATGAGTAAAAACCTTTCCCCCTGTGTGTGTGTGTGCACAGATGTGTGGATGTATATTCATTTGTTTATAACTTTATTTTAAAATGAGAGTCACTACAATGTTTTTCCACATCTCTCCTTTTCCTCGGGGACCATCTCAAGAGGCAGGAGAGAATGAACCTTTAAGCTGGCCACAAGCACACACTACTTTCTAGAAATTTTCTCAGGCGCTGGTTTAGGATAAAGGGCAAACGGGGAAACGCAGTGCTTAGTCTCAGGAACTTCCGTGTAGGGACAATAAGAAAGAAAACAGAAGAGGGAGGTTTAGATAATCTACAAGCAAAATGACTATTTATTCAACTGCAGTTTTCCTTTTTTAAGTTCCAACTATTAGCAAGACGCCGGGCCAGCCACAGCAGGTGACATTCCTCACAGTCCTTTGCTGTGCTGGGACTCCGAGCCAAGCCCTGTACGTGCGCCTGGGCAGAGATGAAGAAAACCGACCTTCACTCACGGGATCCACTGTGCAGTGTGTCTTCCAGGACCACATAACTATGAGGCCAGAACATGACTCATGCTATATAAGTGAGTACAAATCCTGTTAGAGGCTGAGAAGAAGGGGAATCAAGTGGATGGGTCCCAGAAGGCTTCCTGAAGGAGGCATCAGAAATCCCTAGCCCTAGGAAGCAGACCAAGCAGATTCACAGCCCATATCTGAAGGACTGCCACATCTTCCATGCACATTCACTCAGCCAGGCAACTGCACAAGGCAAAGGACTGTGGAGGTGGCACTCCGGTGGAGGCTACGAAACGTCCTGGGCCAGCCAACCCACCACAAGTGTCACTGATGGGCCCGCTGTGCATTGTGGGAACCGAGGGAGGCAGGAGGAAGATGGAGGCCCACTTACTTCAATAAATAAATAGGTCTTCACATCATCAGAACACTCACACGCTCTGAGTAACGGGGAGCACCAGCTAAGCCAACAAATGCACCTCACATGAGTTCTTGTGCCCACAAGTGAGAATTTGGGGGCACGTGGCACGGGAGCAGTGGAGCGCGCATCCTTAGTGACAAGGGGACGCCCACCGTTATCCTGACCCCGTGTTTGTCCAGCAAAGCCTGCAGGGGCGCTGAGAAGCAGGAGGGCGCCTCAGCCGGCGTGAGCGGTGGTGGGCAGGGACTCGGGGCGGCCTCTCCTGCGGTCAGCAGACCTGGTGGGCCTTTGCAGGCATGAGGGCATGAGCCGCAGCCCATCAGTAAGGCCTTGGGGCCGCGGCTGGCTCTACCCGCATGCTTCCCAGGGCATCCTAGCCTTGCTTGGAAAGGAGCTACCCTCTCTCTGTGGGCTCAGAGGCAGAGGTTTGCTTCACTGCCCTTTGGGAAACAGGTTCAAAATAGAGTCACTCCTCCACCTGCCAGGTCAAGCATTATAAACGTGGCCGTGGCCTGAACGTCCCATCCCAGACCCGGGAAGGAGGCAGAGCTGCTCAAGGCCAGAGCTCAGTGGAGCTAAAGATGAACTGCTGTTTCCGAGGGAACAGCAATTCTCTTCCTGCGCTGCACTTTATCACATCACTTCGTGACACTGTTGTACTTTACTGCAATGTTTAGGACCTGGAAGACTCTGGCAGCCATTACAAACCAAAGGGAAAGTTTTGTTCCATCTTAAGGAGCATTGTTTTAGTTGCTGTTTTTAAGTAAGATCAATGCCCATGGTGGGGCTTGAGCTCATGACCCTGAGATCAAGAGTCGCGTGCTCTACTGACGGAGCCCTGTACAACTTTGTCAAATTTTAAATTTTACCTTGAAAAGAACTGTTTCATATCAGAAGTCTGTAAACACAGAGGGGAAATTTCTTCACCTGTCTTCAAGATGAGCAGATGCTTTGTCTACTGCGGGCTGGATACACTCCCCACAATTCTGAGGATTAGCAATTAAAAAAAACCCAACCAAAAGCAAAATAAATTTCGTCTCTACTTTGTCTTTAACAGGAATTTTCACTTCTTCATGCTACTTGACACTCTTCGAAAAAACAAACTGTATTTCTTTACACTATACGAACTTCTTCCACCCAAAGCAATGGGTTTAACACTCCATTTAAATGCTCTTTACTTGCTTGTGACATAATGCATAAATGGGGAATTTAAAAACTTAAAAAATCATTTACACTTCATATATTCACTAATAGAATGGAATAAAGTCCTGCTATTTTGTTGCTGTTGTTAACAGCAACAGACTTTGACACTAGACCAACTGCTCTGTTACATTTTTAAACAACGCGTCCTAATAGTACCTAGTGGAAGGAACAAGTCTAAGGTTACTGGGCGCGGCCTAAGCATAAATCACACAACCAGCAGAGCTTTAGAAGGTCTCCTTGGGAAGATCTTAAATTACTGGACTGCACCGAGGTGCCTTTCCTGGAAGACTTCCCGGTGGCTGTGATACGCTGAGTCTCAAGTGTCCTGCCCAGGTGTAAAAACCGACTGGCCAGGCCCCCTTCCTCTAGAACCTCACCTCTCTGCCGGATTACGCTGTGGCTGGCCCAGGCCGAGGGCTAGGAGCCCGGCTCTGCAGAACCATTTCGGGATGCTACTTTCCCGGCTGGATAATTGTCAAGACAGGAAGCCAACCGTGACCTTAGACTCCAGGCTTCAGGGGGGTGGGTGCTGGGTCTGGTTTGCTGACAAGTACACACCGCTGCCGGCAGGGTGTCTGGCGCATCCTGGGAGCTTCACGTGTGTGTGTGTGTGTGTGTGTGTGTGTGTGTGTAGATAAATGACAAATGGGTGAGGGAAGGAGTCGATTACCAGCTACAGGCTACCTCCCGGCTCAGCATTCCACCAGACAACTCAGGCTGAGCAGGGTAAATGCTAACGGCCTGACATGGTGGTGGATCCCCATCGGTTGAGATGAGCGACAAGTACCATCTACTTTTAGTCAGACTCATGAGTCTGTCAATCACTTACTTGCAAGATGGTACTTCAGAGCAGACTGAGGCTATTCGTGTCGTGATCTGCCCTACGTGGGGCTTTCTTGTACGGCAGAGGCAGGCCCAGGAGTCTGTGGTGAGGGCGGTGTGCACGTGAACTGCACCCATCATGCATGGTGGGGGTCAGGGGACCGAACTGAACAGAGATATATGGCGGAAACTAACATGTCACTCAAAGAAACTGTATTTGTTCCTGTTTCCCATCTTTAGCCACTGTCTCCTGCTTTTCCCTCGACTCCTAACTTCTTGGAAGTAAAAAAGACCTAGCACCCAGTACCATCCCCAACCTTCCTGCCTCCAAGAAGGGCTGTGGTCACGTCATGTCTTGTTTGGGGATGTTCATTCTTCAGGCTTGGGGGAGATCCACTGATTCGAGGTTCAGATGGAGGACCAATGACGTGGGGCAAAGGGAACTGTGGGCTCCTCAACGGGTCCGATCTGAGCCTGGCTCTCCTCCTCGACAGCCGTGACTCCACAGTGATGTGCGGGCCCTGGACCTCCTCATCTCACAGGGCTATCACTGGATCACAGGAAATAATGGGATGGATGAGCTTTACAAACTGTAAAGTGCTATCTGCAAATGTAGGATGGCTGAGGCGACCTTCTAGGTAGTACATAATTTACTGCCACACTGTATTCATGCAACTGTGAGTGCCCAGAAAGTGGGGATCTGGGATAATCATCTTGGCAATCACAAGCCTAGCACGGTGACCCGGGAATCCTCAGAATCACTTTGAGATGGATGATGAAGCAAACCGGACTGGTTCGTTCACTTTCTTTCCATTTAGCAACTTGTCCCTCATTAAGAAGAAAAAGTAAAGTGCAGCATGAAGAGATACTATCGGCACATCACAGTCTTTTAAAAAGACGCTCACGTGTATCCACAAGAAAGCCATCTGTGATCTGCCTGAAGCCCTAAGAGAGGAAATCAAGTTTATGTCCTCTTACTTCGGGGGAAACCAAGCCCCACATCGACGGCTTCTTTGCTAAAGTCAGAGTTCATGCAAAGTCCACGCTAGATTTCTTCTTTTAAAAAAAGGAAGAAAAGGCTCGAGAAAGAGGGGAGAGCAGAAGCCCTGACCCTCGGCCCCTGGCAGGAAGGAGTCTTACCGTGCAAGTACACACAGCACTGAGGCTGTCGGGGGAAGATAAATCGCCTTCTCGTCCCAGTCGCTAAATCTGAGACATCTGTGATTCATAAAGCACTTTTTTTGAATGTAAGGGAAAAATGCGAAAGGACCATATCCTGCTAGCTGCAGACTGAGCAGGATCACGTTTCAGTTTAACCCTCTCCCGGGTTCACCATGGTGGCGAGTCTCCGGGAGCGTGAGTGCCGCCAGCGAGCAGGGCAGCATGGAGGGTCTGTTCACGGACACCAACGCGCCAGCCCCTGCACCGGCGTCGCACCAGAAGCTCTGCGACCCCTCCTGCCTTTCCTCCTCTGTCTCTGCAGCGCAGGAGGGCAGAGGTCTCTGCTGCCCTCTCAGGGGCTTCGGCCTGCTTTTCCTTGAAGAGCGCCCCCTACAGATCAAGTCATTCCAAAGCACGGGGCCGGGTTCGATGGCTGTCCCGCCATGTCCTGGGCTGGGCACCGTACAAGTGCCGCAGCTGATTGGGACAGTGGGTCCTTATCAGGCTGGGGGGTGGGGAACAGGCACGGACTTTGTAAATTTACAGTCTGACACAAAGAGGAGGCAACACTCGTATTTTCGTACAGAACAAGAAACTGCAGAAGACCGGAAGCCAGCAGGGGGAAGAGGGGCTGGGAGGTGTGCACCGGCCGCTTACAGGGAAGCACCCCGGGCCGATCGCTCACTGGAAGCAGGGACAGCGAGGATGGCAAAGGCCCCATCACCCTGGGTGGCCAGGGCGCTGTGTGTCACCATGGCACTGCACATCTGCAAGGACCAGCACCCCTCCCGCCACATAATGTCAACCAAAGGAGCACGCAGGACCCACGCTGGGGGCTGAGTCGCGTCTGATGAGGCACAACCACCCACAGACGTGCGCAGCCAATGCGGGGAGACTCTCCAGTGAGCTGCCAGCTCCCACTCCAAGTTCTCCTGCGGGTTTTCCCACAGCGATCTTAGCTCGTTTTCAAGGAACAGAGCCCCATCTTCCTGTCCACCGTACGCGGCCAAAGACCCCCATCAACAAACAGCGCAGTGATGTCCTGATACAGTTAACCAGGAAGCCTAACCCGGCTCGGCACGCTCCCAGGGCAAACTGCTAACTTACAATTCCACTTACAAGGACCTAAAGGAATGTTTACTTAGCAGCTATTGCTAGAGAAAGATTATGTGCTCAAGAAAGATAACTCAAGGACACTTTGAGGCAGCTGCTTCTCATGTCTGGTCGTAATTCCATCAGACTATTTTAGAACGGACCGGGCAGGGTTTAATCAGGTGGACTTGGCCTTCGGCAGTTTCTCAAACGTCTGTCTTGTCAAGGATTCAATGCAGCAAATCACATTTTAATTTAGGAAATTCTTCTACCATACCAGGAAGGCTGCAATGTACATGTGAGAATCAGATGTAGAAAATTACTTAGGGAGCAAAGTGGAAGACGTTAGCTTATGGTTGCTGACTGGGTTGGGGTTCAAATATCCAGAGCATACTTTTCTGAGTAAATGACTGTCATTCCTACACTTTTCAAACTGGCTTTTACTTCCCTGTTTTTGGAATCGAGGTAACATCTCTTTGGAATGAAAAAACAAAAACAAAAACGCCATAATGTACTAGAAATCCTCCTGAAGATCACATAAAAGGTGAGCTACTCTGTAAATTTATTTTCCTGGATACATTTCCACATTGTGTTTCACATAGTGACTGTAATCACCTCCACCGGCTAAATGTATGAACTTATGCCTGTGATGGGCGAGGTGATGCTGGGCCGTTACCTGGGGAACGGTACACAACGGAAACCGACCTGCCCAGCGACAGGGCTACACTCTTGGGGCTTCGGTGCTTCGGGATGGGGAAGCAAGCATTTCTCCAACTTAAGTGTACACTCTGTCTGTGACTAAGCGCCTGAAGACGTTTCCTGAAGGACTTCTCGCCCATCCCAGTTACTTCAGGGCTCTTACCTATGCTCCTCCACCCATCTCTTTGAACCAGCAAGTCTCAGTTTGCCGCCGGCAGTAACAGACCTGTCAGGGGCTGCCGCACAGACTCAGCGAGGACACCGCGTCCTCGGTTCCCTGCGCTCCTGCACACACCCACGTTCAGGTGTCCCAGGACCCCGGGCTTCACTCGGCGCTGAAACGGTCACAAAACTGTTAATGCAGGAAACCAACTTTTTCAAAAGGGACACGTCCTGGGCACTGGCTGAGAGGTACAGAAGTACTGGGCACTGGAGCCTGCGGACATGAGAAGCCAATCGGCAAGGTGGGTCCTTACTGCAAACACAGGGGCGCGGTGTCTGCTTCCCAACGTGAAGTGAATACCGAAAACCCGGAGAGAAAGACTGAACTCCTGAGCGGCTGCTGCTGTTTTTCACAATCATCCCTAGATCCCGCCCAAGGCCCAGCACGGCCTGGCTGCAGCTCACGCGGTAATGAAGAACGCGTGCTCTTTGCTGCCTGAGCAAACGCACGCAGGTGACCAGCACGCCCACTGTTCCCGGTGCGGCGCCGTCCTTGAACTCACACCGCGGTTCACTGGCAGGGGACCCCAGGGGAAGAACACAACGTCACTACCGGCATCCACGAAAACACACTCACCCAGAAGCAACTGCACTCAGACAGGAACACTCACTCTACCTAGTCTCTTGGGGGAGGCTGAGAGCGAGGGTGTGCGCGCACAGAGCGGTTACCCCGTTGTGCGCTTAGGGGGCCACGTCATGCAAAGACAAGGGCGTCTCACCACCACATAACGCGAGGGGCAGTGGAGACACGCGGCTCCTAACGCCTACCCACCCGGGGAAGCGTGCAAACGGAAGTCACACGTGCAGAACCGCTCCTCTGACTCACAGAGAGACCTCTAGGTGCCAGTTTCTCTTCGTGTGGGTTCTGAAAACACCTCAAACATTACACAATCATCGGAAAATGTGGCTACGTCAACAAATGCAAACCTGCGAGCGTCATTTTCCCTCTCAGATTCGTTCTTGTGAGGGGAACGCTAACCTGTCAGAATATCTAGTCAGGAAAGCATCTCATCTTAAAGATCTTTCTCCACCTGTGGGGGAAAAATAGAAAAAAAGAAAAAGACCTTTCTCCATGTGAATTTCAACATTTGAATTTCCAATAAGAAAACGTGAAGAAATTAAATAAAAATGAAAGCAGATGGCATAATCCTTTGCTTGGCCAATCAGATGAACAGGGTATCACAGACCGCCAAGTGGAAATTTGAAAACAGCTCAGAAATGAAATAATAGGAGCGTCGGGTGTTTTTTTTTTTTTTTTTGAGAGGGAGCACGCATGCATGTGGGGGGCGGGGAGCAGGGGAAAAAGAGCAAGAATCTTAACTCCACGCTCAGCACAGAGCCTGATACGGGGCTCGATCCCATAACCCTGGGATTATGATCTGAGCCGACTGAGCTACCCAGGCACCCCTGGGGGAGTCATTTTGACAGTGGACAACCCAAAGGGTGGACCAGTGTGGATCAATGTAAGGAGCTGAACACAGATCTAGTGAAGAGAGTTATCCATGCCCTGAACAAAGTGGGCCCTGGCTCACTTGCTGGGTCAGGAATGCTCTGGGTACTAGAAGATCTCTGGCTGGCGACAGATCGCCAGTAGGTCACCAGGCTGTGGGCTTTCAGGAAGAGAGGGGTTTGGCAGCTGTCACATCCCGTGACCGGGACACTGGGGGAGGGCAGCGTGGTGGCGAGAGGCAGAGCAGCCCCTGGTCGAGACCGTGTGCCCTGCCGGTCTGACGCCCTCTTGCAGTGGGTTGGGGAGACACTCACACGCTGCAAACCACACGGTCAGAGAACACGATGCTGCTGTCACAGCGATTGCCGCCTTCTGTCACTCCCGCTCTCACGCAGGGGCTTACTCTGTCCTGTGAGCCCCTCTGCCCGGGACAAACACTGGCTTTGTCTGAGGAGAGCTTCCAGCCCGTGTTACTGCTTTCTCCGGGTAACAGGGCCATTTTCTCGGCCTTTTACACGGGTCAGCCCTTGAACTGCAGTTTTTGGGAGGCGAACAAGCCGGCTTTCTGCAGTGGAGAGCCTACACTATCATAAAGGGAAAAGAAACCCCCAAGGAGCTATCTTGCCAGTGATGACAGGGAGGGAATTTGGGCTCATTCCTGACTTTTACACAAGGACAAAAGCAGATGTTTAAAGATATCCTTGCTGGATGGAAGAAAGACATTTTTTTGAAAAAACTGCATAAAAACGAGGCCGGACACGCACACACAATCCTGCAGCTGCAGACATTTAGTGGCCCTGAGTTTTCGGACCCCCCAGCCACCCCCTCACTCCTACTGAGGGGCCCTGCGGCTCTCCGGCGAACACCAGCCGGGCAACAGGGACGAAAGGTGGTGCGGCCTCAGTGCTCACAGGGAACGTTCTCCAGCCCCCGCGCAGCCCCACGGGAAGTCCTGGGCGGTGGAGGGGACACCTTGCCTGGTCCAGCTGCTCTCTCCTGCAGGAGGGAACAAAAGTGGGAGGCCCAGACCAGGCTTTGCAGGGGAGGGCACTGCGGGTGACTGTGCAGCTCACCCCCTCACCCTGGGGGGCAGCCACACAGGCGGGGAGCGGCCCCCTGGGGCACGCCGCTCTCGGCCCTCCCCTGCTTACACGCACAGGGGCGCAGGGGCGGGAGCACTTCTGAGTGCTCCTCTGTTTGGTTTCTTCAGAAGCTGAGACCCTCTGCGTGCCCACGAAGTCAAATGGCTCTTCTTTCCACAGACTTGCTTAGGATTAACATCACTTACAACAGAAACAAACACTGTGTGTTTATTAGATTATTTATTACTTAGTATTTAGTATATATACCACTGACTTAGGGATAATGAGGGGTTTTTTCAGTGATAACCTAATGGGTTCTTGATTCTTAATTTCTTCATTTGGGAAGCTAGTCCCAGGGCAATACAGTATTTATTATTGCCCTGAACACTCATCATTGAAGGGCACAGAAAGCTAATCTGTGGGGGAGAGGGGGATACCAGCGATCCTGTGAGGCTCCAGGAACATTCTCTTCATCTGAGTCTGCCTTTCCGAGGTCCTAAGACTGCTGAGAAACACGATTATTTAACCCGTGGGCCTAACTGTTCCTGATATGAAACACAAAGTGTTAGCGGTGAAACATTTTATCTCATTTGAAGGCTTACATCTGAACCGTATTTTTCATGATGACTATGCTTTTGTTTGATGTCTTCTTATTACTTGTCGGAAAAAAATGAAGTCAGTCAGGCTATCTTCTTAAAGAAGAGACCAAAGATTTTTTTGGGGGGGGGGGCAATTTGTAGATTTCCTTAAAGTTGAAAATGTCTCTAAATGAAGCAGGACACACACAAAGACACTCCCATGCAAATACGGTTTTAAGAGAACATTCTGTAGTTAGTGGTTTAAACTACATGATTGATTTGTTTCAGGTGGTGACAGATTTCTCCTCATTTACGTACAAATTTATTGCTTTTAATTAAGACCAGACCCAGAATGCCAACATGCAAAGACCTTTTTCCTACACCCTAGAAAACACATGAATTGCCTAAGAACAGCCCTAACCGAAATATGCGAGAAACCACGCAAACCTATGTTTTCACAGAGCCACAGAACTCGTTTCACATGGCCGTGCACTAGTTTGTACACGGCACGAAGGGAGAAAAGACAACGGCCTTGGAATGTTCTGCAGCGAGCCTGCCAAGCACCATCACTCTCCATGTCCTCGACAGAGCAGGTCTGCCGAGCGTCGGTCCCAAGGGGGGGAGCTATTAGTCTGGAAAGAGTTCCAGCTGTGGAGTGAGAGGAACTGGACGGTCCCGCCCCTCCCCCACACCCACAGAGCCAAAGCCAAGATCTAGTGCACTGTAGTTTGGGATCCCTGGTCGCTGGGCTCAAAAATAAAGAAAACAGAAAGCCCTCTCACAGTTACATTGCAGGAACACCTCTCATTTAAAGCGAGGCACTTCAAAAGCGGGATTAAAATGTTAACAGCAGCTGGGGAGGCAAAAGGCCCAAGGTGTGCGTGTGGGTGAGCACCGTTACAGCCCACCTTCAAGAACACAAAGGGTTATGGGCTGCGATCCCAAAATTTTAGTCGGATTTTATGACGTCACCCCCTCCCCTCTACAGGAACTGAACGACACTGAATTTCATTTCTCAGATGATCAGTCTGTAATTTCTTGGGTGCTGCCCATTCCCTTTCTAGGTGAGCACCTCCCTAAACAAGGACAAAAGCCCCGAAACACAAAGGAAAGAGGGTCAGGGCAGCTGTCTGTGGGGTTGGTCACGTGTCCGGCCCTGCAGGGGTGAGGTCCCAGTCTACGATGTGCCTCGGGACCAGGCGGCTCTCGGAGAACCCAGAGCCTCCGGTGCGGTCTGGCCAGCAGCTGAGCACGCGTGGGGAGGAACGAGGAAGGAGGGCGGGGGACCCGGAGTCAGTCCAGGAGGGAACAAAAGCCGGCTGGGAGACAAAGAGAAGGGAAAGAACGCCTCTGCTATGAGCGCCAATTAATGGCACAAACCCTGTCCCTGGCTTTAATTAATGCCCTGTGTGACAGACCGGCACTGCCACAGCGAGGGGGGGAAGCCGCAGTAGGAAGCGAGCAGACGCCCCCGCGAGGGGGGCAGGGGCGCAGGCCGCTGTGTGCGCTGTGTGCTGGCTTCCTTGTTGGCGGGGGAGGGACAAAGGGGACACATTCTGTTGTCAGTTCCGTGTCCCAGCAAGCAGGCTCCTTCTTGTTCTTAGAGACTTCCTCATTCACATGGGCCCCCGGCCACTTCTCACAGCAATCTGTCCTCCACCTTCAGAGATGAGAGAGGCCGGTGGGGGTGGGGGGGCTTGCCTTAGGACCGCCTCCGCCTCCTCGGACAGGAGACCAACTCTCGTCCTTTCAAGCTGCTGGGTCTAGGTCCGTTTTCGTGACAGTGTGAACTGTTCTTACTTTTAACAAGATGCAACAACAGAAACTTTCTTCAACTACGCATTCGAGAAAACAATGGATAGCAGTGAGACAGCTTCTTACAGTAAGTTTTAGAAGTATGAGTAAAATACGCATCATTTCGCATACAAAGACTCGAGGAAAATGTGTCTAAACATTATCTGCAGTTGCCTGTGCTGTTTTCCCTCTGCTGCTCCTTCTGTACTTTTTTTTTTTTCTTTTTCTTTCTCTCTCTTTTTTTTACAATGAGCATATAGTTTCAGAGAAACTGTGTGTTTGGGAGCCCCCGAGTCTGTGTGGCTTGTTGGGAGGACTGTGAAATCGGACGAGGAGCATCTGGGCTGTGGCTCCTCCCCGCACGCCCCCAGCCAGTCCTTGGAGAGGGGAAGAGGAAGTGGGGGGAGCCCCCACGGACTAATTCGGAGGCTCGCTCCCCCCACGCTCCCAGGCAGGCTGCCCTGGGTTTATGGGTTTGCTTGCTCACCACGAGGGTAACTTCGAACACCTGGAGGAAATTCTTCAGAATGAAAAGCCATAAATTTGTGTTCATCCTGAAGTCTAGCTGAAGAAATATGCTTAGAAAGAGCACATACCAGAGAGAGAGCACAGCCGAAGGGCAGAGGCCTGCTCCTTGTCTAGAGAGAAGAAAGGATTCCAGAGCAAGGGAAGGCCATTCCGTCCGGGGGCTCCTAACCTGGGATTTGAGGAAATTTTCAGTCTGTCTTTAATATGAACTTCAAAATTTTAATACTTCAAAATTTCATGTTCATCCTAAATAAAGCCAGACGATTTTAAGTTTCTTTGTGCCTTGGTTGGAAATATATATAAATTCAGTGTCTTCACACTGTTTTTTGATTTTTCCCCTCAAAAACCGTCACCATAAGCTCAGAGTGACAAATATATTTTTGATTAGTGAAAAGTGAGAAAACAAAATTATTTAGAACTGCAGTTTGCTTACAAGGAAAAAATAAGCTTTAGTGTAGTTTTTGGAGACCACAACCATAGCAGCAGCAGCAAGCAGATTCTGTGTGCGCACACGCGCACAGGTTGGAAGCTGCAGGTGAGTGCAACAGGAGTTGGTGGCGGTCACACCGGCAGGGCCAGTCAGCTCAGGAACGCTGGTGGCCTGACTTCTACAGTAACACACTATTCCCACTGTATCATCATGCATATCCTGTCATAAACTGTGACTCATTTAAAAATACTTAAGGAGCAAAAAGGATTTGAGCCAGAATTTGTGTGGGTGGGGACTTGTGAGAAAGGGCCTTCATGGCCGAAACAATACAGCGCTGTGCTAAGAGCACTTTGGTGGTTTTCCTTCACTCACAGGAAGGGGAACGCCCCGCGCATGCGCATCCCTGACATGATGCGTGTCGTCAGAGCAGGTGCATCTGAGGTGTTTGAGCAAAGAAATGTCTAACCTGCATTCAGTTTTTGAAATGTTTCCCTTTAATTTATCAAAACAAAAACTGCATTGGTGAGAATCCACACTCATCAAAAATGACAAAAGACTTGAAGAGGTTCAAGGAGGATGATAAGGCGCAGTCCTGTGTGTGCGCATCTGTTTAATGTGGGGGAGGATCGCTACGTTCCGCTCTTCCTTAGGAGAATATGTACAGCACGGGAATACATTCCACGTGTCCTATAAAAGGGTATACTTATTTCAGAATGTGAACAAATTCAATAGTTCTACTATCTTATCAGTGTAACTGGGCTCTCCCACTGAAACCCTCTTAAAAGATAATTTATGGCTCTTAACCTTACCTAAAACTTGAGTTCTTTCCCTAACAATTGCTTAGTAGTAAAACTTGTTGGGCGTATGGCTGTGTAAGTTATTGATAATGGCAAGGTCTGCACACAAAACAGGCTTTTATGAAGATCATGCCAAGCATGACCAATTCACATTTGAAGGAGAATGCTTTAGTGAACCTGTCAGAAAGCAGAAAAACACCCTTTTCCCGAGGTGTGCTCCAATAAATGAACTCCCAGATTGCTTGGGGGTCTAAAGAAAGGCTTTGCAATCACTTTCTATGATTTGCTGGGCATTTTAAAGTTATTTTGGGATTTATTTCTTCGGTATATCAAAATCATTTTTCCTTTCAATCTGATGTATGTCTATTTCTCCATCATCAATTTAGTAAGTAGCATCAAAATATATTAAAATATCATTCTGATAGAACACAGCACTCAGGAAAGTGTCTCGGAATTGCTGTGAAGGTTTGGAGAGACAGACAGTCACATCTCTCTTAAAAAAATTATTAACTAGAGTTTTGCTTTCTTTCATCTATCCTTTACTGTGGAGATTAGTTTTCCCCCATGAAAATTCCAGTGGGCATCAATTTGTTTCCAAATTGGTGTTAGCTTAAAAATTGTGCAGTGACAGCTTGGAAAATGTCACCTGGACTTTCCATGACAGTCTGAGGACGTCCAGAACAAAAATACACCTCAGGGAAAGGAAAAATACGATAGCATAACTATCCTATCCTATTAAAAGCTAAATAATGTCGCTTCAGAAGAATTTCTACAGAGCTAAAATAACGCTAGGATTCACATTTTCTCTATAAGGAGAATGCGGTGTCTTCTTAAAATCCATTACCTCTTAGCAAAACTGCTCATTAAAATATTTTGGTCTAAGCTGTGGGCAGGTTTACGATACAGTGAGAGGCGGGCTCTACTGTTATTCCCATTTTACAGACAGAAACATGAAGTTCAGAGACGTAAGGTAGTTTTCTCAAGACCCAGAGCTACTGAATGGCTCAGACTTTAAATCAGACTCTTTGACTTTTTCCTGAACAGATGTTACTATTTTCATGCAGAGATCTCAGGGATCCTCTGCTGTCATCCACCTGGTGCAGAATTCCTGGCACACGTGTCACGGAGACCTGCCTGGCCTGGGTACCTCTAGAGAGGAAGGCCATTCTCAAACAATGTAATTAATGTAAATATGATAAAAGTTACGGCCCGTGACTTAAAAATGTCTTGATAGCTCTGCGAACAAAAATACACAGAATATTTATTTTAAAAATTATTGTCTCGACCAACAAATTCCATATTCACGCAGCCACCACCTCTCTCTGACCAGATAACTGTATTGCCTTCCTCTGGTATTTCGTGAACAAACATGGCAACAGTGCCACTTCCCATGAGGTGCTCAAGGCACACTTTCTGTCTCCTCCTTCCTGCGACCTCCCTTCTCCCCCTCTGGTGGGTTCCCCAACCTCATCCCTTCTCTCTTGAGCTCCTAAGAAGCTCTGGAAGTGCCCAGAAGGTCTCACCAGATCCCCCCGCCGGTCCCTCTTGCCGCTGGCTTCCCAAGCACAGATGTGAATAACGGTGGTCAGAGAGTGGGGGGCGAACATCACGAGCACCAGGCCAGGCCCGAAATCCTGCTAGAGGCCATCCCTGCCTGTGAGCCGGAGATGCCCCGTGAGAAACTCACCCAACGCTGTCCAGTCCGCACAGATGGCACAGGTCGCTGCTGGGAAGCCACCATCCTCTGGAGCGCCCGGGGGCCCCACAGCCCTCATTCCTCACCCTCACCCTGTCCTCTCCTATCCTGTTGCCTTTTCCTCAACACCGGAGCTTATGGATCTCTCAGATGACCTCTACAGTCATGTCTTCTGGTCTTAACTCTAGTTCCGTGTGCAAAGCCAAAGCCTGACACACTACTCGCCTGGAATACACTGGTGGCCGCGGGAGAATCCCTCCCCCTAACTTTATGTTGTCTTGTCATACGGGTGCAGTTCTGAACACGAGGAACCAGAGACTCAAAATACAAATGCGGGACCCTGCTGTTTTCTTGAATGGTCTGAGCCCCCTACCCAGCCCGCAACAGACCTGAGACAAACCCCAATCAGAAGACGGTGATGGGTGGCACAGCTCACTTTAGACTACATGCCGTTTAAAAGAAAGAAAGGATCATCAAAGCAGTTCCCAGATCCTAAGAATCCACTCCATCAACCCGACCTGAGAGGCCCCTGCGGGCAGCAGAGAACACGAGCGCGTCTCCGCGGCAGAGCACAAGCCATGCCCGGCTCTGAGCCCCGTGGCCATCGCCGGGCGGCCCCCAGCGCACGGAGGGCGCCCGAGCGGCCCGCGCGTACCTAGGTCGAGGATCCAGTACTTGCAGGTGCCGGGCGGCCCGCCGCCGCCGTAGGCTGAGCCGACGGGCTGCAGCGAGTCCAGCGCGTCTGCCGGCTTCATTCCGTTCGGCATGGTGTGTGCCGAGCTGACCCGAGGCCGCGGGCTTGGGCCAGCCGCCGGAGGGACCCCACTCTCCAGCAGGGCCAGCGGCCGGCTCGGCAGGCGCAGGGGGCAGGCCAGGCGGGCAGGGACCCCGCGGCCCGGGGCGCAGCTGCTCTGCCTCCTCTGGCCGGCCGCTCCCTCCGCGCGCTTCTGAGCGCTGCTTTACAGCTGGGCTTCACATGTGGGAATATCCCGACGCCGAGGATTACATTCTACCACAGTGTCTCTAATTGGAGCTCAAGCAAATTCCGAGGGCGCGCTGCGAGCCAGATGTTTCTCCTCTCCTCTAGCAGCCAAAGCTGTGATTTCCTCACTGGCTGAAATGTCAAGTGACGGATGCCCTCCCCACGCAGGGCTTTCTGACTCGGGCTTTGTGTGTGTTTGGATGGAGGTCTTCTCGGAGACATACAGCAAATAGGGCCTCCCGATGTGACTTGATAACCGAAAGAATTGCAATTCAGTCTATAGCCAACTGGTTACATCACTGTGCTAAAATGCCACTCCTCGCTTATTAGAAACACAGCTTCCCTCTTCCTGACAGGCAAGCAGCCATCCAAGTGGAAATAAATACCTTTACTTGGGATGTGTAAAGGCATTTTTTTGTAAAGCATCTTAAAAGCTCAGTTTTGTCCTTTTCGGAAATGGGGTATTTTCTTGAGCCTGTGTACATTCTTACTCTTTATTTGAAAGTTTCCATGTGTTCTCATCCTTGTCTCACACAGCACAATGGCTTCGTAGGCGATATTCCACCGTTTAACAATCACGAAGTCTGACTTCTCAACACCTGTGTGAGTGTACTTGCTCTCCTGTTCCTCATTCATTCCAGAAGCAAGCGCGGTGTTCTCCAAACCATATCGTGATGGCCCATCTCCTGCTCTGAGGCAATCACCCGGAATATTCCTTACGTATCCTCTAAAACTATGATGTGGCCCTCCGTTACTTAAACATTCTCTGGAGGGCTGTTATTTGAAGCCGACACTTAACAAAGTCACGCACTACCTTCCTCAGGTATTAATAATTCTATCTCTGTTTTATCTAACCCAACAGTACGGACAATTCTGTGCTGTTTTAATGCTGTCTTTTAATGTTGTCTTTTTAGTTCCTTGGTTGCAAGTTAAACCCGTGGTCTTCTTCCCCCACCACCCACATTAG
Source organism: Helogale parvula (assembly GCA_004023845.1). NCBI lineage: Eukaryota > Metazoa > Chordata > Mammalia > Carnivora > Herpestidae > Helogale > Helogale parvula. The sequence goes on along the minus strand of PJEM01002471.1, from coordinate 18,725 downwards.
CTGTGAAGTGAATTCAAAAACTTCTCAAAGGATAAAACGTGAAAATAGCATAGACTTCTGGTTTCTGTCTCAGTTTACTACAACTCACAACTACCAAAAAAAAAAAAAAAGAATAAACCCAAGGCACTCCAAGAAAGCTGTCTGGGATGCTTGTAAAAACTCCCTCAAACAAAGTGCTGCGAAGTAAGCTTTGCCTCCTATCCTTCTTAAAAGACCAAAAGCAAAGCCTGAGTTTGTTTTTCCCTATAAACGGTCCTGTGATAGATCCAGATGGTGTGCTCAGGCCAGGACCAAGCAAGAGGCAGAATTCTGCACAGAGCACTTTTTATGCAAGCAAACTTTATTACCGAATAAATACTCTTCTCTCGTATTGGCAGGAAAAAAAGGAAAGAAAAAAAAAAAGAAGCAGTAAAAATTATGTCCTAAAGGAAATCAAGTTAATTGACATCCTAAGGTTTCATTTACTACAAGCTTTATTAAATATTTTACTTCGTCCCTTTCCAAATACACAGACTGCCAAGCAAGGGCTATTAATTTAAAAAAGAAAAAAAAAAGAGCTGTCAGGGAAAATAATTACTTGACAGGTAATACTACGGTCTCTACTGAAGAGGAAGGGAATGATGCTTAAAAAAATGCCACAATTCTGGCTAAGACTCGTGCGAAATTTCCGCAGGGACTGCCTTCTTCAGCTGTCCAGGTCACACGTGAGGGAGAGAAGGAACACAGAAGGAAGAAGGGATAAAGGAAGGCAGGCTTCTCATCCCCTCACCCCCTTCCGTTTGTAAAATGTGAGGTTATTATAGTGTTTACTAGGCAACGTGGCACTTTATAAAGCACGTAACGATAAATTACATTAATGAAGGCGCCACATGACCACCTGGAAGGAGTGATGGTCTCACTCCCCGGACTGACAGGCACGAAGCCAAGGCAAGTGCCGACATCAGGGAAAAGGGCCGAGGCAAAGTGGGGAGAGAACCCCAGCCAGGGGGCCAAAGCTTCCCGGAAGCAGGTTGTGAACTCTAATGCTGATTTCTGCCTTACAGTGTGACTGGAATTTGCGGTAAGACTTAGAACCAAGTTCAGGTGAGAAAGACCCAGGGTGGCCGTGGTAGTGGGTGGACAGAAAAATGTGGTGGGCACTGTGGCTACGGGTGGGGAAGGGGAAGGTGGGGAGGGCGGAGGCTGGGGATCTCAGTCTCCTGGGAGTGGCTGTGAAAGAAGGGAGGCTGTGCCGCTTCCCGCAAGGAAATCGGAAGCAACTGAGAAGTCTGAGAATGTTCTGGACGGGGGTCAAAGCTCTGGGCACAGAACGCGCCTGCCAGTTCTATCACGCAGGGAAAGAAATGGATGGTGAGCTCGGTTCTAGAACAGACGGAGATGACCTTTGCAAGCAAAGAAGCCAAGTGAACTGACTAGCCGCGGTGGGTCAAAGACAAACATTTTAGGCATTTGGTATTTTTCATAGGTTATGGGTATTTCTTTGATAGCTAAACACAGAATTAAAAGCATCACAAAGAAAAGAGAAGCCCTACTGCCAAAGACAGTGCCTTCCAAAACATTACCCAAGGTTGGTCTGCGAGGACCCAGGGCCAGGGGTGCCGGGAAGAGCCAGTGAGAGAGACCCACGTGTCAGAAGGTTGAGAGCTGGCTCCTGGGGCCATGGTTATGATCTCGCCCCCCCACCAAAACTAGTAAGATCAACTGGGATGGGGGTGCACACAACTGTGTGCTCAAAATGTAAGGTAAACACAGTCACAAAGGATCTAGCCATATTACAAAGGAAAACGGAGCCACGCTAAAGGAAAGCGCTTGGCTAAGTAACTTTTTGAAAAACAGTATTTTGATTCCGAACTGTAAAACCAAAGAAAAAAGACTTGTAAGTTTTTGTCTTACAGAGGTTGGGTCAGCAGTAAGGACAGGTGGAGTTGAATCTTTTAAAGTCATTGTAGATAGGGGGCGCCTGGGTGGCTCAGTTGGTTAAGCCTCCGACTTTGGCTCAGGTCAGATCTCACGTTCGTGGGTTCGAGCCCCGTGTCACGTTCTAGCTAGCTCAGAGCCTGGAGCCTGCTTCCATGTCTGTGTCTCCTCCTCTTTCTCTGCCCCTCCCCCTCTCATGCTCTGTCTCTCTCTGTATCAAAAAATAAATAAAACATTAAAAAAAAACCAAAGTCATTGTAGATAAAGAAAGTATTCAGTTTCCAAAGAGGAAAACCACAGCCTTCTCTCATACGATGCAAAAAATATTTATCTATTAAACAACTTTTTAAATGCTTATTTATTTGTGTGTGTGAGAGAGTGTGAACAGGCGAGGGGCAGAGAGAGAGCGAGACACAGAATCTGAAGCAGGTTCCAGGCTCCCCTCTGTTGGCACAGGGCCCAAAGCCAGCCTTGAACCCACGATCCGCGAGGTCATGACCTGGGCCGAAGTTGGACGCTTAGCCCACTGAGGTAGGCAGGCGCCGCTCGTACACTGTGAGTGATGAGGTGCAGGTGTCTCACTAGGAGAGGAAGGTTTCCAGTCGCGGGAGGTGAAGGACTAGCACGAACCGTGCGCTGCTGAGCACGAGCTGGAGGTTCAGTACGACAAGAAGTCCAGGTTCCTTATCCACGTGCTTACATGGAGACGGAGAGAATATGAATGTGGACACGTGTGTGCACGTGGGTAGCTACACATACGTGTCCGCTGAGAAGACCTCAGGGTTTCACAGCGCTCTCCGAGAAAAGGACTTGGAGAAACGGTTGATCTAGGGTTGCAACAAGGAAAACAAACGCAGAAGGAGTCAAAAGGAAAGCATTGTAGTATCAGAAAGCAAGGACGCAAGCAAAAAACGGATGGGCGTGTCCAAAGTACACAAGGCCCACCTGAAGGAGCTCCTAATGGCCAAAGCTCGAGCAATCTGAGAAATAAATAACTAAGGACAGCATTGGATCATGACCCACAGAATAAAATAAATGCCCATGACTCCACACTGATGCAGTTAACTGAATAAACAAACAAATGAGGCAGAGGCCCAGCTCTTCCATTCAGAATTCTAAGTAATAAATTTAACAGAAATGAGAGAGACAGGGAATGACCAGCAGGCAAACAGCACAGAACAATGGTTCTGGCCGAGAATCACTGATGGAAGCTAAAGGGAGTGGGTACAGGCGGAGGAGAAACAATATTTGCATGGCTTCAAAATAACTCCCACAAGGTATTACTTATACAGAGAAAAACAGTAACGTTACAGTGAAGAAACCCTGCAGTCACCATTATAACCAGGAGATCAAGGTCACCACCAACAGCAGGGAGACACCTCAGGGTCCTCCTGAGCCCCTGATATCGCACTGAGATGGACACGATGTCATTTTTGTGGTCTTCTTGCCAAACAGGTACGCGCTCCATTCGGGCATGAGAAAACATCCGATCGACAAACCCAGTCCAAGGGACTGCTTACAAAATAAAGTCCTGGTAACACTTCAAAAGTGTCAAGGTCATGAAAGACCAAAAAAACAAAACAAAATAAAAAAGGCAGAGAACAACAAAGCTAAAGGGCCCAACGCCAAACAACAAAGGACGACATGTGTCCTGGCTTGGACCCTAGGCCAGGAAAAAAGACATTAAGGCAAAATCTGAAAAAAGAGCTGGGGCCAAGTTAACGGAAGTGCATCAGGGCTCCTGGTTTTGGTCACCAAACCAGGGTCATGTGCCGTGTGCCATGGGGGGCTGGGGTGCTCCAGGAAAAGGGGGTCCAGGGACTCCTTGTACTATTTCTGCAGCTTTTATGGAAGTCTAAAATGACTTCAAAATAAAAAGTTTTAAGAAAAAAATTCAGTGTTCTGGTTGAATACGAAAAGCTAAAGAAATTGAGAGTACAGGAAAAGTTACTAGAGAAAAACAGGCAGATGCAGAGAAGAATTTCCGTGGGAAAAGAAACATATTAGACAAATCATGGACCGTGAATAGAGGGATCTATGATTTACTGAAGAAATATCCTGAAGGGGTATAAAATCACTGGCTGCTGGCAGTGGTGTAGGGCAAAACTTCAACAATCCACTCTCATGAAAATAAAGGTGTTCTGTTTTAAGTTGGTTGAAAAGAAATCGGTTAAGTCAAAACACTCCTGAACAATCAGTTTTAATGTAACTGTCTCCTGTAATAACCGTTTCTCAAATATTTAAATTTCGCACTTTAATGATCAAATGCCTATTATTAATCTATCCAAAAAAATATGACGGTCATTTTTGCAAAAAGAGGTCTCAAGAAACAAAAAACCAGGAAAAAAAAAAGGTCATATACTAAGGGTGCTTTTATTTTTATTTAAAGCTTATTTACTTACTTTTGAGAGACAGAGAGAGGAGAGGGGGAGGGGCAGAGAGGACAGAAAGAAACCCACGGAGCCTCCACAGATCAGCGCAGATCCTGATGAGGGGCTTGATCTCACAAAGCCAGAGATCTCAACCTCAGTGGAAATCAAGAGTCGGACTCCTAGCCTACTCAGCCACCCACAAATGGTGCTTTTAAAATCAGAGCTAAAAATATACTTAAAAGAAAGCTATTTCTGGAGCGCCCGGGTGGCTCAGTCGGTCAAATGACCGACTCTGGCTCAGGTCATGATCTTGTGGTTTGTGAGTTGAAGCCCCACGTCGGGCTCTGTGCTGACACCTCAGAGCCTGGAGCCTGCTTCAGATTCTGTGACTCCCTCTCTCTCTGCCCCTCCCCTGCTCGCACTCTGCCCCTCTCTCTCTCTCTCTCTCAAAAATAAACAAAAGTTAAAAAAAAATAAGCTATTTGTGAAACTAGAATTCAGATGAGCCACAGGGTGTAAAGTCTTTCTATTCTGAAGAGGAAACAGTACACGAATAATTAGGCAGCTAAAATATGATGTAAAGGTCCCCAAAAGCTTAAATGCCAACGATGGGATATATAAGCCGTTATCAGGAGCCACACAGGCCCAGCAGTGGCGATGCGGGGACCCCGGAGGCCACGCCTCCCAGGACACCGGTTCCGGCCCGCTCTCCGTCCCCGGCGCTGGCCTCCGCACAGCTGCGGCCCCCGGGGTCTCGCATCTCAGGTTCCACGCACAAAGATACTCCTGTTTAGAGGGTGTTTGGTCCAGTTTCTTAGCCCACAGATAACACCTCCCGCTCTGGGGGGGCGGGTGGGATGACTAAATTCTGCTTCTTAGGGCTCCATTCAGCACATTATTTCCTGCTGCTTTGGAGCCCAGGGGCCGATCCACAAAAGCACCTTTATTGAGGCATTCAAACGCGACCTCTGGGTGCCAAAAATTCGATAGGCTCCTTTTCATCGCTTCCCTTACTATCTTTTCACAAACTATGTGTGTTTTTCTCTTACTTTAACAAAACGCACATTCAAGTACTCCTTTTTTACATTTCGCGTTAGCTCGCTGTGTGACATTCTCTGTTTGCAGCAGCGCTGTGGGTTACTTGCAGACTGGCAACATGAGATGGGAACCTCACAAATGTGTTCCCTAAGAAACAACAAAAACAACAGTGTTCAAAAAAACTAGAGCAATGTCACCAACCCCCCAGCCCCGGAGAGCCGATACATGCTCTGGTGTCCCAGTTCTGCTAACTCGAGAGAGCGGGACACAGACCACGGAACCACCGAGGGACAGAGGATGGGATGGCCCAGCAGGAAGCCTCCTTCCCCAGATTTTTCAAGAAAAACCAAGTGGCAGATTTTGATTGTTCTGGGGCGGGGGGCAGGGGAAGGGGGAATATTTTTCCTTGTGCGAATGGCGCTTTCATTCATTTACTTACAGGAAGTTCACTGAGGAGAAAGCCTGGTGCTCAACTAGGGGAGGAGGAAGACAGAGAAGTGTCCCAAAGGAAAGAGAAGAAGGGCAGGTTCCCAGGAAGAGGACCTCTTCGGGTGACGCAAGGCAACTGGAATTTTCATAATTCAAACGAGAAAGTTAAAATGGATCCTTGTCCGATAAGGGGATTGCCAGCAGGCCGTGGGCTCGCAGGAACGCACTCACAGCTCCAGGACGGCGAACGGTCTCGGGGGTAGTGGACTGTGGAGACCAGCTTCTGGAATCCGCTCTCCCACCAACGATGGCTGGTCTTGAGTCCCTGAGTTTGTCCCTAGAGGGTACGGCTTCTTCCCCGACCACAGGCTCCTCAGCTTGTGTGGAGCGCAGGACACACAGTGGTTATGAACGTGAGCCCTGAAGGCTGACTGCTGCTCTCGAAATCCCGTGGTCCCTCACCTACTAAGCTTGGCCAAGGAAATTCTTCTGTGCCTCCATTTTCTCGTCATAAAATGGGGACGACAATGGCTATATCCTGGCACTGGGGTGTACCTTGAGGACTAAATGTAGAGAAAAGCAGTGCCTGGCATACTGCAAGCCCTCAACACATCCCTTCTGCTAGAGGGCTCCAACAGTGCCCTCTGCTAGGGGCTGATGGTGCCCCCTGCCCCCAAACCCGTGTGTGGAAGCCCTAACCCACGGGAACATAACCACAGCTGGAGACCGGGCCTTTAAAGAGGTGACTGGGTTAAAAGGAAGCTGTTAGGGTAGGTCCTAATCTGACCAGAGTCCTTATAAGAACAGAAAATTTAGACACACACACACACACACCAGGGGTGTGCACACGGGACGGGGGCCATGTGAGGTCACGGCCAGAAGACGGTCGTCTGTGAGCCAGCAAGGGAGGCCTCGGAGGAAACAGTCCCTGCTGCGGCCGTCACCTTCCAGAACCATGAGGAATAAACTGCTGCTGTCGAAGTCGTGCAGGCTGCGGTATTTTGGTAGCCAGAGCTGACTCATACACCCTCCTCCTTTGGTAACAGTCTGCCCCATAAGCCAGGGCTGGAACGGTCTAGTAATTTCTGAGACACGAGGAAACTAATCTCTAAAAGAGCACCTCAGTATTCTTTCCTTCCAGTAGATTCCAAGCTCTACGAACTCAGGAAAAGGGGTGGGAAAGGGAAAAGATGCAACAGAACAAGCAGGGCTGTTACAGTCAGAAATCCTACAGAATTCCTGAGCTGCCATGCAAAGCAGCCAAGGCAAAGGGGCCTGTATAACGTCCTCTTAAATCTCCAAAAGGGTCCTTCAAATAATAAACATGTTGGGTCCCCTCCTGTCCTGAGCTTGGCTGCAGAAGTTCTGGGAAAACGATGAACTCCTGGAACCGTCAGCCTCGTGGAATGACCACGCTGTCCGAAGTGATCCTGTCTGAGCTGGTCAGGACACACTAACGCGCTCCCAACAGCTCAGACGCTGCAGCGACTTGGCCAGTTCCAGGGGGGCCCCACTCTGGTCCACACAGAACACCAGGAAAAAAGCCAGGGGCCTTTGTCCAGACAGAGCTGGCTGTGGGGCAATAGTTCAAAGGTCAGCCTCCTCAACCCTCTGACTGACCTCCAGCCTGGCCCAGTTCTGTCCCCTCCAAAACCCATCTGCAGTGTCAGTAAAGGAAGGAAGGAACTTAGATTGGGGAGGTCTTTAAAAATAGTATTTTTCAAAATTCAGTGTGAAAGGTGAGTGATAAATCGAATCCTTCAGGAAGTGCGGAGATCATATGGAGGCCCGTTACAAAACCCACAGACAGCACCATGTTATGAATGTGTGTCTCAGAGGTGACGATTCGTGAGCAGCTCTGCATAAACGGGAGGCAAAACAGGGCGGCACTGCAAACAGCTGTTTATTCTGTGGAAGCTACCACCACTTAACGCTTAGTGACAACCTCCTGATCTGCGCCCTGTGACTCAATCTGGAATAAAAACAGACATTGGTGAAACACCACTCACACTAACATCCATGGTATGCCCCTACACGGAGTCCTATGGAATTCGTCTGTCAAAATCCCACCTTGTCCGAGTCGGACAGAAACCTGTGATTTAATTCATATGAATGACTTTAAGGAGTGACCTTATTCAGAGGTTTTTCACCCCCCTTAAGTGGGTAGAATGAAATGAGAGAACTCAAGGGGTTTGGTACAGATCACATTTTCATGACTCTATTGAAATTAAAAAAATATATAAAACAAAGTGTCATTATATAGCACATTTAATGACGCAGTTATTCTTCTGATGTAGTTAATTTAGGATTCAGGTGATTCTTCTTCAGAAGTTTGCTTTCTGTAAATGCATTTACCCTTGAGCCCATGCACTGGACTTCGAGAATCGCATCCCACAGTAAAGCAGTACAGGAGTGGAGTGACAGTGTGCAGGGTGCCATGACAGGGGACCGCCGAGCGTGTGGCGTGGCCCATGCACCCGAGGGACCCAGGCTGCACGCCTGCACTAAGTCTGACACACCCGTCAGAAGGAATGGGGCATGCCATTTCTAAAAGACGTGATCTACTGAGAGAAGCCAAAATATGCTACCTTTTCCGTACGAAAATGGAGGCGAGTGTGTGTATTTGCTGAACAAAATACCAGAAAGAGTAAGAAATGAGTAAAATGGTCATCCATACACGGCCCGTGGGACTGGGAATAAGACTTCCCAGTTTACTCATTTCCATGATTTAATTTTTGATGGGAATGCAAAATGTCTACAGGAAAGTTTTAACATCTGGCTTTTCTTCTGACGTTTAGAAAGGACGTTCTGAATGTGGGGTTGCTGGAACTGGACGCAAGGTTTATAGTCATGTTCGTTTTCCTGGGAACAGGCACCAGGGCTCTCCGGGCAATGGTGCCCCCAAGCCTGTCGGGGCACGCTGCTTCGGGATCCGCCGGAGCACCTGAAGGTGTTTTCCCTTCCCCTCCCAGTGGCAGCTCGACTATGAGGATCTATGGCCAAATCTACCCAAATCCTCATCATTCATGGGAAAGTTCGTGCTGGGAACATAATTACAAAGTCATCTCATGCTTCTCTAAACAGAAGGAACAGAGAGGCAAAAGCCAAAACCCACTTTGGCTGGGCCAGCGCACCTTCTGAGGTGCTGTTTTGCTTAAAAAAAATTTTTTTAATGTTTTATTTAATAGAGAGAGAGAGAGAATGAATGAATGAGAAGGGGAGGAATCAGAGAGAGAGGGAGACACAGAATCCCAAGACAGGCTCCAGGCTCTGAGCTGTCAGTACAGAGCCTGACAAGGGGCCTGAACCCACGAACTGTGAGGTCATGACCTGGGCCGAAGTCGACTGATTAACCGACTGAGCCCCCCAGGCGCCCCTCTGAGGTGCTGTTTTATCAGGTGTTCTCAGAGTCAGGATCTACTAAATAAATCGTGGAGACAGCACAGAGTCTGGCCGAAATACACCGTGGGCAGCATCTGCTCGTGTTCAAAACAATACTGAAAACCAGCACGCCGTACTCTTACGCAACGTCTTACCAAACCCATCACGTCTGTCATTTCCCCCAGCTTCTGTGGACCCTAATTAGAGTAAATACATTGAAAGGAGAAGCCCCCATTTGTCTAATTAAACAGCCAAGTCTGAAACGTCAGAGAGGAGGCAGCTGGAGAGCCGCGGTCCGCAGAGCGGCGGCGCGCAGGTGCCCGTCCTGTCCCCGCAGGCATCCCTGCCCAGCCCGGGAATCACGCTGAAGAGGGTGGGCTCCGATGTTCCCCGGCGACCCCTTCCCCCGATTAGACTTCTTTCCCTAAACACCGTGTCGTGGCCGTTTAAAGCAAGTGTGGGAAGACGCTCTTCTCATTGTTTATGACTTAGCTATGTATATAATTTTGTGATCATCTTCCTATGGACACTGTCAATACCTGCTCATGGTTTTTTCCTGTTTTAATAAACACTTTCGTGTAAAGCTGGAACATGAAAACACCTCCAACGTGAAGCATTCACAGACTAATGGCCCGCAGTGCGGCTCCATAATTACACGCCACACAGAGCACGGGACTTAATCACAGGTCTTGGACGGATCACCCCGTTGTGGCCGCAGGGGGCTCAGGAGAGGGACCACCCTTTGTTCTTGGTGTGGCTCCTCTTCCCACAGGGATTGACATTAGCAGCTGTTCTGACGGACTCAAAATTGCTCTTTCCCAAGCTAATTTTTTTTGAAAAAGTATATACTTCTTCCATTATACATATATTTTTAAAGAATATGTGGGCAGACACAGGTTTGAAATGTGTATGCCTGGGGTGTGTTTTCTGATGAACTGTGGCAATCTGGCATTAAGTAAACGTCTAAATACACCCAAATCACAATATATTCAAGCAAGGTGTTTTTAACGGCACTAATGCCTTCTCAATGCCTTACGTATTTTGAAAACTTACGAGGTCCTTTAAAAGTCACTGAACGGTTATAAGAGGGAGGAGACTGATTCCCCTTTGGGGCAGAGCAGTTCTCGATTTGGGACATCCACAAGTGAGTTGAACACATTTGAACCCAGTTATCCCTAGTACACTTGGGGAAGTGCGAGAGCCCCCCCACCCCGCCTCGCGCAGGGGAGCTCTGTTGCTGGTCACAGAGATTTCTAGAGAAGCACGCAGTCTTGCAGAGCTGCCGTTTTTCTGGGTGGGGGTTGGGGCGGGGGGATGGAGAGCACCGGGCAGGACGGCCATCCGTCAGCTGCACCGTCCTGGGCTGAGGCCGCCCAGGAAAGCAGTCTGGTCGGGGCGAGGGATCCCAGTAACTGCTTGTATTCGGAGGGGGGAACCAGCTCCCTCCGCAGCCCTAAGCCGGGGCTGGCCGACAACGGACACAGGTTGGGAACACAGGTGGCTCCGGGCCTGGTGGCTTTCACAGTCCTTCCCTTCCACTGCCTGCAAACCTCTGGGAAGGTCCTGTCACCTGGTCTCATTTCCACAAAATGGGGACCAGGGGACACGGGAGCTGAGACCATGGGAGAGCTTTGGCCTCCTCCCAAAGCCGGGGAGGGGGTGGCGGTGGGGTGGCCAGAGGCACACAGAGCCAGCAGCTCCTAGGGCCCGGACACTGAGGCAGGGACACTGAAGACAGGGCCCAGTGGGGGAGACAGCCCTGCAGGGGGCAGCAGGGGCTCACTTGCACTGCATTTCGGGCCTCGAGGGAAACACACAGCGGTTGTGGTCAGGGGTTCCCAGAGAATCAGAGGTGGAGCTCTGACTGACAGGTGTGGGCAGTGGGCACATCCGCTCATTCATTTTAAGAAATTACAAGTGATTCTGAGGCGCAAGCCCTGGTGGGCAAAGTATGCCCAGTGCTCTCAGCTCTGAGAACGGCCCCACGGTCACGGGTAAGGTCGCCATGCAAAGTGTGAACCGTGAAAGTAAAAGACGGGAAACAGGACAGAACTGGATGCGGACGCGCCCATGCAGCCCTCTGCTGGGACCGGAGCCCAGCAGACCTGCCGTCTTTCCGGGGACCCCTCTCTCGGTCCCCACCCACTCTCAGGACCATGGAAGGGCTCTCGGCCTCCCTCGTCAGTCCTCCTGTCCACAGCCTGTGCTGTTTGCACCTCCGTGGTCACATTTAGAAGTCTGGCACCAGATCTGTGCCCACTGCTCATACTGAACTCTGTTTTAAAGTATTTGAGTTTCTGTGTGTTTCCTTGTGGGTCCTGGGTCCAAGTTCATCTCATCGGGACCTTCTCAGGTTGGCCTTTGTGCTGAAATGCTTGTTAACTGTGTCAAGATTTACTGCATTCTCCCCTCACCTCCATAGACTCACCGGATACATTTATATTTTTCCTCTAAGACTTTCCATTTATTTGGGAAGAGGGGACAGAGAATGTCAGGAATGGGAGAGGGAGTAAGACAAACCCCTCCTGTTACCGGACACACCTCAGCAGGGGGAGAGAGGGCCTGTGCACATGTGGGGTGTGTGTGTGCGTGCACTCACGCGTGGGAGGCGGAAGGCCCTGTGGGACATGTCCGAAGGCTGGGATTTCACGCTACGAGCGACACAAAGTCACTGAAGAACCCTGAGGGATGCCACGTGATGCGGTGTGTGTTTCAGCTGCGGCGAGAGAGGCATGGCGCCGGCCCTGGGAGGCCTGGCAGCCAGCGTCCCTGGTGGCCCCAGAGAAGAGGCAGGATCCTTGAAATGAGTGGCTCAGATCAAAGTAACCGAATGTGGTGGCATGCCCAGAAAACTTAGAGAAGAATTATCACAGGGCTCAGTAATGCCACTTCGGGGTACACTCCCCAAAGCCCTGCCGGCAGGGACGTGAGAGCTCTGAAGGCTCCTGGTCACACTGGCATCACTCATGGTGACCAGAAGCCGGAAGTAACCCCAGAGTCGACCCGCGGACGAGTGGATCACCAAGATGTGGCCTCCACACACAACGGGTAGCATTCTGCCTTCAAGCAGAGGGCCACCCTGACCCACACCAGAGCGGTCAACCTGAGGGCATCGTGCTGGGTGAAACGAGCCCGTCACAAAGGGAGAAGCGCCATACGAGGCCCCCAGCGTCGTCACTATCACGGACACAGGGAGCAGAATGGGGGCTGCCAGGGCCCAGGACCGTGGACGGGCCGTGGTGATGGGACACGACAAAGCGAGTGAACTCAAGGCCCTGAGGCGAGCACTTCAAAATGGTTAAGATGTAACTTTTACGTTATGTGTGTATTTTACCACATACAAAACTAAGGTGGCGTCACTGGCAGCTCTGGGTTCTGGCGCCCGTCAAGTGCCCCCTGCATGGCTGGGTGCCAGCTGGGTCACCCCCCGGACCCACAGTGAAACTCTCAAGCACGATCATTTGGGTTGTGAAGAAACAGAAAAGCTGAACCACTCAGTGTAGAGCAGCATGAAAAAGGGATGTTTTGAACTGGCCTCATCAGAAAAAATAAACAGCTCTGATATTCCTGTTTACTTTCTGTGATCAAGACTAAGTGAATGAATGTAGAAAAGTGACAAGTTTTACAAGTCCGGGCAGCAGAAAAGAAAATCCCTTGGCTTTACGAAGAGATGAAAGATGATTACAGGGTCCCTACTTCGGCGGTAACTCCATACGCACTACGCAGGGGAGCGTGGGAGACGGGTGCCCGCCAGGCCCGGCTGCAGGTCAGCCCCGCGGGGCGCATGTCCACGTGCAGGCCCGGAGCCCGGAGATTCAGACGGAACAGTGATGGGTAAGCTGCGAATGCAAACCGGACCGGATGAGCGCGAGGACTTGCTGAGTCCTCACTCTGCCTTCCTGTGCGGGGTGTCCGAGGAACTAGTGTCGCAGACGCTGCGAAGGAGGTGGACTGGCTGCCAGAGCAAACCGGAAACGACGCTCAGGCACCAACGCCACCTGTCTGCCAAGTGTGCTCCGCCGGCAACCAGGGTGTGGGCCTTCCCCACAAAACGGAAAGCACGATTCAACACAAGTTCACACTGGAACCCTGTTTCAGACGCAAAACTACCTCCTTGGAAAACAAATTGAGCAATTACATTTCTTGTGCTTAAAGTAAGTTACGTACGTGTGTGTGTGTGTGTATATATATATATATATATACATATACACTTAATATTTATTTTTGAGACAGCGCAAGTGGGGAGGGGCGGGGGGGGGCAGAGGACCTAAAGCGGGCTCTGCGGTGACAGCAGCGAGCTTGACCTGGGGCTTGAACTCACGACCTGTGAGATCACGACCTGAACCGAAGCCGGACACTCAACCGGCTGAGCCATCCAGGCATCCCCAGGGTTAAGTTATACCTTTGGCCTCTCCCTACATCACTCAGGTTTACAGAAGGTAAGAGACCAGTGCTCCTAAATCCAAGTCTCCTAACTGCCCAGCAGACCTCCCATCCTCTCAGTGCCTCAAAACGGCCGAGGGAGCGTGGACGGGACTCACGGAGTCCTGGGCCCTCCGTGGATGAGGTGTTTATACTCACATTTGCACTGCAGTGTTTAAAATGTCATTCGCAACCAAATAAATAGATATTTGACCTTAACAAGCCTGACTTTTACATTTGAAATTTTTGGAAATTTACGTTTTTTGGACTAGGGAGGTATGAAAAATTTGTTGAAGCTGTAAAGCTGAGACAATTCTGGACTCAGAAATTAGTCTATGTGCCTCCTGCCCAGAAGGTCAGAGCAGTAAGGACGGAAGGCATTTAAGAAACTACTTGGAGACCAGAGATAGACACGCGACGACAGCTCCCTAACTCTCAGGAGTCTGGAAGAACGTGAAAGGCGACTGTCAGGAGGAGACGCACCAGTGACAGGCAGGCAGCAAGCTCTCGGGGAGAAGGGACCACGGGGAAGCTCACTGCAGTGCTCTTCACGCCCAGCCCGGGCCCCAAACCAGATGCCGGGGAGCAGAAGGACTGTGTGACAAGGGGGAACGGCCCAGCACATGTCACTGCGCCGGCGATCATGGTGGCACGCCCACTTCCCACGTGAGAGCGAGGAGAAGGCTTGTGGGCTGAGCGGAAGCGAATCAAGACCTCCTGCTTCCCCAGGTGGCCGTGGCCTCTTGTCCTGAAAGTCTCTGCATCTTTTATTTGGACTTCGTTCCCAGGCCCTCGACCTGTTTGGGGAAAGCCTTTCTCCTGGGTGGAGACCCCGGTTCACTACACCTGGTTTCCTGGACGTGAACTTGGACACGATGCGCTGATAGAGGCCTGACCCGGAGCCCAGAGGAAGCTTTCCCATCCCCCTTCCAGTCCACTGCCCCAGTCCTAACACAGCAAGTGAGCAATCTTAAGACTGTCCGTGCATTATAGGAAAATAAAAATGGGGGAAAAGTTAAAAACGAGGGAGGTTTCTGAGCGCCCACCTACTGGACTAGCTGTTGGTTCACAACAGGTCTTACTAATGAAGCAACATTCTGCTGTTCAAGAAGGAGCACGGCAGGGATTCTGAGGGGCAGGGAGGAACCACCCGGGGGCTAGAACGTCACAGAACAGCGGAGACAAAAGGCCCCGGCAACAAACTGGTACTTAAATCTAAAAGCCAGCGAAAACCCAACCTCCGTAACAGCTTTTCAGGACGAAGTCAAGGGCGATAAATACACGGTCCTTCTGGGCTAGCCTGCAATTGTGAACACCGGGAAGCAAAGAACTCGCTGTGGGAAAGGCACATAGAAAAAGAAATCTTTCAGAACAAGATTAATTTGCGGTATGCTGCAGTCCGCCAGGGCTCCTGCTTAATCAACCCAAGGGGAAAAGTTGCACTTTATTTCCGCATCAAACTCAGCGACTTAAATACATGATGTAACTTTGGACATACTGTGGCAATGGGCTAACCCAGCACAGACCCCCCACTGGCACTCAAGTGCCACACGAGGCGGGTCCCACGCTCCTCTCAACTCACGGATGGCCTGGCCGGGAACCAGAGTAGACACCATGGCCTTTGGCCCAAATCTGAAAATTCTCCTTCTGTTTGGATCCCTGGAGACAGGATAGCCGAATTCTTCTAGTTTCTTACTGGGGGGACAATCGGGTCACCTCAGGCCCTGAGGGACCCGGAACACTGCCGTTGCCTACACTTAACACGGGGAGCGGATCAGTCCACAGCTGTGCCCTTGCAGCCCCGTTGAGCTCAATGCGACGAGGGAGGCGTACTCTGCAGCCGGAAAATGGTCCCCAAGACAGGTAGCGAAAAATGCAAAGCGGGCATAGATCACAAACGGAGGGAGTGACCAGAATATTCCAAAATTAACAGAAAAGAACTGGAACATGGCAGCGTATAGAGACCTTCTCTCGGGAAGAGAAAACAAACTGTGTATCCCCCGATCCAGAAGGATCTGCCATTTCTCAGTATCGCAGAGAAATGAAGACTGTGACCTAATATGGTTCAAAGCTGATGAACTCGACACGTTCCACACTTTTCTAGAAGCTATAAACGACCAGTGTGTCTCAAAAGGGCTTGAGGTCTCAAACGAGCTGCTCATGAAGACGAAACCAGCACTGAGAGAAATGTACAAGTTGCACACACAATGCACAGGAATTTCTAGTAGCTACAATTTTAAAAAGTAAAAGGAAACAGGAAATTAATTATAATAAAACATTATTTAATTCACTCTATAAAACATATTATCGTTTCAACCTATTATGACTATAAAGCGATTGAACTTTTATCCCACATGAGGCTGTGAGACCGAGCATGTACTTAGCCCTGCAGAGCATCTCTGTTCAGCCCGGCCGCACCTGCTGCCCTGGACCTCTGGGACAGACATGCTCTCAGCCTGTCACTAGGAACCCATTATAGACCCATGCAGACACACACGGAGGAGCAGTCTGGCCACAGTTACTGTAAACAGAGGAATCACCGGAATGCCAAGTGCTGCTCGGTTCAAATGCCCTGTCACTTCAGGGGAAAAGTGCTTCTTTCAAGAGCCCCTCCTGCCAGTCACAGCACAGCCACGAGCCTGCCCACCCGCTGCCTTCTCCCTCGAGACCCAGCTCCCTTCCGACTCTGCACGGGGAACCTGGGCAGTCTGGGCTGTTCTGAGATCCCTCACAGGGCAGAACGGAGGCATGGCTAAACTCAGGGCCTGCATGCTTGATTTTCTGGGATTTAAGGATAACAAAAAAAAAAAGGAAGCATGATCTGAAAACCTGATTAAGGAGATGCTGAATACAGTCCCGCCGCCCCTACCTGCTTTCATCACCTGGAGAAGAACCGCACCTTCTGTGGTCTCAATTTATGAACGACACTGGCCCCAAAAGGACAGCCCCCTCTCTTTTCCAGACTAATACCATTTTGGCCTGAGTAACAGGCAAAATCCTCATTTCCTCTCCAGCTCCTGATGGATGAGAAAGGCCCAGAGACACAGTGATAACGGGTGGAAGCGCAAGTGACCAGGAGGGATCACACCCATGACTGGGCTGCAGAGAAGTGGGGACAGAAGGACCAGTGTCACTTCCAGGGGGCACGAGCCAGCCGTGCCACACGATCCCTACCTTTGTGGTTGAAGATGCCCTCCATCTCCATGCTACTCCTGGAGTGCGCGATGCACAGGGAGCCGCAGGGGACCAGGCCCTCTGCGGCGGGGGACCGGTCCGTGGTCCGCACCAGACACCAGTCCGGCTTGTCGTGGGGCCGCTCCAGCACCTCCACGGTCTGCCCGCGGCGGATGGTCAGCTCCGTGCTGTTGCAGGCGGTGAAGTCGTGGATGACCACCGTCAGCTCGCAGCCGCCGGAGAGCTGGGGAGAGAGAGGGACAAGTCAGTGAGCCCCGGCCACCGCACTCACGGCGGGTGAGGCGGAGCTGGGCCAGCGGCTGGCCACCACCCGAGGGCTGAGTGGGGGCTCGCCAGTTGTCCAGTTCTGCCATTTTGCTTCCCTCTGGAATTACGTGGGCAGTTATTCACTTTTTCGTGTTTCACTGAATGGTTATGATTTTTGAGGGTTTCACTGTTAGAATCTGATACAATTTTCCACATAAGCATCAATATCTTTTTGTGCCTGAGACATTATCACCTCCCTGCTCAAGATGTGCTACATCATCATTTTTAAACACAGGGCAAACTAGTAAAAACCGAAGGCCGTCTTGGGGGATCACTGCACCATATGGTGATAACATGGTAGTTTTACTTGAAATCTCAGTTGCTTCTTGGTGTTTGAGCCAGGCTGTTAGTGTGGGGCTCTCTGGCACCACTTGGTTAAAAAGGGAGCAGCTGCGAAGCAGGGGGGCCAAAGGGACCATGAGATCCCTTCATGCAGGCAGCGTGTGTTGTAGTCTCTCTTCCAAACCCTCCAAGGGGCCCTCCCCATCCCGCCAGGATACCTCTTAGCGGGCACTCTGCCCAGTCCTTTCTAAGCCCCGCTTCCCACGCCGTGTTTTAGCACGCCGTTCTGGGTGCTCTGTGGAGGCCGGCTCATTTCCCTAGGCTGCGTGCTTTCTGGCCTGAAGCTCCTTTCCGTACCTCTCCCCTCCCACCAAGCTCCCTCCCATTCTCTGTCAATCAGAACTCTACTAATTCTTAGGTCCTTTGAAGCACATTCATGAACTCCAGAAAGATACAGTGCCATGACTGATCTTTGTAAAATAGGTGCATGGCTTTCTTGTGGCCATGTGATTCCCCTGTCCCGTGTCCCATATGTCTGCCCCTTACACTGTTGACGCCCTGGGGACAGCTCATATATATATGCGCTCATTAACATCCCTCCTACACAAGAACTTTGTGACCGGCTCCCGGTCTTTGGACGGTCTCCACTGGCCCTTCACTCTGTGCAGCCCTAGGAGCAGTTCCAGCTCTGCGGCCAGAGAGGGCTACCGTCACCATTTTGGACACTGCTCTCCAAAGCAGGGAGTCTAGCACAGGACTCATTATCCACCTTCCCAATCTCTTTCTCTTCCAATGCTGCCTTTGGGATAAATGGTATCACAATCAAGTCACCCGACCCACAAACTCTCTCTGTCCGAGTGCTATCAAATAGATGGAAGGCCATGTCTCCGACTACGTCCTTCCTCTGCCCGGCCACGCCGTGCTTCCTCTGGACTTCGCAGTGACCTCCTGGCAGCCTCCCTAACCCCAGGCTCACCTTCCAAGCTGTCTGCACACTGCTGGCGTTACCTTTTCAAGTGTGGAGCCTCCCACGCAAGCACCTGAGACACACGTTCCCTAGCATGGGAGTCAGAGCTGCCAAGTCCCCGCAGCCAGGTCGCAGCCCACCCTGCCGGGCACCTCGGCCTGTCCCCATGCGCTACAGCCTGGGGCGGGTCTTTGTCCATGAGGTCCCTGTGCTGACTCCCATGTCCCCTGCAAAGCTCTCTGCGTCTATGCTAGGTTTTTAAATAAACTGTGTCTCAGTTCTGAAATGAGCCATGTCTCGGGTGTGTGTGTGTGTGCACGCACATGCCCTTAGCACCAGCAAGCAGGCCTGTTATTTCTCTGTGAACTTTCCACACCTGGTCCATGAGTGAGGAGGTAGGGCCCGTCTCAGTCCCC